>FIZR01001906.1:0-16358 GCA_900060175.1 Ferrisia virgata
GGTGCTAAGTACTGATCCTTGTGGTACTCCATTTTCAATTTCATACAAATCTGAGAATAAATTATTGATTCTGACCTTGAACTATCGTTCAGATAGGAAGTTGACGATGAAGAATGCCAAATGGTCTCTTACTCCAATTCAGTGAAGTTTTTCAAGTATTTTGTAGCGACAAGTTTTGTCATACGCTTTCTCAAGATCAAAAAAGACTGCAAAGACACTTTCCTTATTTTAGAAAGCTGTGGAGATTTCATTTGTAAGGCTGGAAAGGTGATCTTGTGAAGCTACCATTTGCAAATCTCCAAAAATCAAAATTCGACTCCCATCTTCTACCTTAGAAATAGTTAGTTGCTGAAATATCATCTTCTCACTTTCTCAATTAAGCTATGAGGCTGAATTTATCAAAATGAGGTTAGTAGAAGTGTGAGATGTGCCTTTTAGGGCTCTCAGCTAACAATTTAGAGCATTATTTTTTTGCAAGTTTTCCTTAAGAATAATTTTATTATTCACAATCACCTCAATACTATAAAAATTCGCTCGAATTCGAGAATTTTCGCTTCTTGGGCGTCTAGGTTGTAATTTTGAATTGAAAACATGAAAAATTTTATAACAAATTTAAGTGTGTAGATTCATTAACTCTACCTGTTTTATTCTTATTAGGCAAATAACCATCCTCACATTTCGTACAATTGAATTTATCCATCAAATATTCAGTCTCTTCGCAAGGTACACACTGCCAGCAACATAAACTTTCTTTATCGTTTACCTGAATGAAAATTACAATAATATTTTTTGATTCGATTAAAATTTCTAAGATTTATTCTCTTACTTGTACATATCCCGGACCACATTGCTCGGAGCATTTAGAATTGGTTTTTACGCCTGCCGGATATTTTATATTCTGAAAGAAATTCAAATGCTGGGAAAAGTTATCATCGGTGAAGTTTTCGTGATGACAATCGTAAACTCCTATTTTGACGAATTGGAATCGATCTCTCGTCTTTTGAAAGTTATAAATATCGAATCTATAAAATTCATAAGGGACAAATGATACCTCAAGTTGAAATTGAAAAAAAAAATCAAGAGTCAGGTACACGAATAGGTTACGTACTTGCCAATTGGTGGTGATCCGTAAAAGCTGAATTCGACATCTTCACCGTTAAAAGGAAAGCTTAAGTTGGACAGATATTTCTATTAAATATGACAATGCGTTAAAAAAACACACATTGCTGCACGATAAACCAAAAAATAGAAGCGACATTTGGTAATGATAATGTTCACTTACCATGTACCGCACGGTATCGAATGTTTTATTTATCAAGCATTGACTTCCAGCTGATCCGCAAACCTCTCTAGACATCTTTTGTAATCCTCGAGCGAAAGTATAAATTGATTTGATGACGTAAGCTATTTTAGCATTTTTACTATTTAACGTCGTATTTACATTACGATCAAAGTACTCGTCGAACCACGGATTTCTTTTGTTATATTTAATACGTAGAGTTGAAATATATTTTTCGAAATCTGGTACCGGGTTGTCCCGCATGGTCAACATTAACATGCCTTCGGCTTGCGTTTCTTGTTCGTACAGAGATTCTTCCGAAAGGGGCCATTCGTTACTGCAGGAAAAATATAATATAAGAATATATTTGTAATATCGTTTTATTGTTGATTTTTTTCCAAAAGTTGAAAGGAGGTGGATGCTTCCTCTCTCTCAGCTGGCTTCTGAACTCTTTAAGATTTTTCAAATTAGTTGAAACCAGTTGAATACAGATACTTTTTTCCCGGAAATGTCATTAAAAGTCATTTTTCATCATTGTTCACGTTTTTATAGCGATTCATAAAATTGAAAATATGAGTATTTTTGCAGAAATTTTAATTCCAATGGTGACGTATGATGATATTACACCAATTTCGAGATCATTGCAGCTGATTTTTAGCTTGTTCAAGGGTTCTTGATTTTACATAAAGGGTATTATTTTTATTATTTGTTGATGTATTCAAAAAACTCAGTAATAATTAGATATTCAGTTGAATTTAAATCCCTCCCCCCAAACATTTTCTTTGCTAATTGAAAGTAGAACACTGCATAACTTCAGCTTTGTAGCCCAATGTGAAAATTTAGGTACCTAAAATCCTCTTTTTTGAGACTGTATCGAAAATTGAAGGAGACTGATGGATCGACATTGTCAGAAGCTAAACCCCCCCCCCCCCCATGTCAATGACAAGGGCTTCCTAAAACATTTCAACTAAGCCTTCTACCACATCAGTTTCGTAAACAAACTCAGTTTTTGGCAATAGGAGAGGGGGAGGGTCACTGAAAATTTTTCTTAAAAAAAATATGTATCTGGAGTAACGCAAGGGAGAGAATTTTTGAAATTTTTGACAACTTTTTCGGCCTTGTGAGAAGGCACAATGAAGCTGGAAAATTTAAACCCCCAAAACGCACATCTAAAACCTAAACTAAATATGCATACCAAATTTCAATTTTCTAACTCAATTTGGGGGGGGGGGAGTTATGCGGGGAACAAACTTGAAAAATAATAAAAAAACCACATTTGCGAGGCTGTAAGGGCGTACAATGAGGCTGAAAAGTTGAGACCTCCAAAAGGCACATTTAGGGCTCCCATTAAATGTAGACACCTAATTTCAACGTCCTAGCTCAATTAGGAGGGGAGTTACGTGGAAAACACTCAAGAAATAAAAACAGACCATGAATCCACATTTTTGAGGCTGTGAGGAGTTGTAATGAAACTGAAAAATTGAGACCACCAAAAGGCACAAAAATTTTCAAGAACGATCTCTGATTTTCAGAAAAAAATTCAGATTCAAGTAATTTTACATTTTCAAGGGGCAAAAAATTGAAGAAATCTTTTGAATTTAACATGCCATTTTTACGACTCGAAATAGAAAAAAAATTATTTAACTAAAATACGCGACATATTACAATCATGAGAATTTAAAAAAAAAGCATTAAAAAGTTGAACCCTCCAAAAAGGCAAATTTAAGGTCTGTGCTGAAAGTACATAGGCCTAGCTAATTTCAAGTTCTTAGCTAAATTTGGAAGGGAGTAATGTGAGGAGCAAATTCAAAAAAATAAGACAAAACGACAAAAATACCACTTTTTTGGGGCTATGAGGGAGTGAAATGGAGCTGAAGGGTCGAAACGCCCAAAAGGCACATCTAGGACCTTCCACTAAATGTACATGCTCAATTCCAAGTTCCTCGCTTAATTTTGAGGGGAGATATTTGAGAAAAAAAATCATAAAACGAGAAAACCTGATCAAAAAACCAATTTTATGGATGGGACGAGGGGGTGAAATTGAGTCAAAACCCCCAAAACGCACATTTAGATCCCAAACTGAATGTACATACCAAATTTCAGCTTCCTTGTTCAATTTGGTGGTGAGATAGGGGAGAAACAACTCTTTTTCAAGGTCAAAAACGAGGGGAACCCCCATATCTCCCCTCCTAATCAACTCAGGAGATTTATTTTTGGATATGTTGTATAACTTTTGGTTCTCTATCAATTAGTTTAAAAAGGGATAATTTTTGCGGTTTTTACCCCTCAGCACCCCCTCCCCCAAATTGGGGCATGACTGAATTTTGACTCAAATTCATCCCCACTCATATATATCTAATTTGCTCTCAAACTGAGCTGATTGACCAAATTGGAGAAATTTTGATCGGTATCGAGCGGAGTAAATGATTTGTAATGTTGAGGGGAAGTGTGAAAAAAAATAATAAATATCCGACATGGCTAAAAAAACGTCTTAATGGTCTTGTAGGACTTCAAAACGGATTTTGTTGATATCCCCCCCTCCCCCCGTCGTTATTTGATAGACTAAAAAGTAACAAATTATCGAACTTCGATATTCATTAAAAAATATCGATACCTAAGAATATCAAAAGGAAATATTTCGATGCGATATTTGTTCGATATTTTAGGAAATTATCGATACCTCGATATGTATTGTATCGGTATCGTCATCACTAGTCTCAATTGCTGTAAAATGCTGATTTTTGAATAAATGTTTACTAAAATTTAATCATCCATCGATTGACTTGCAACCGAATACTTTTTTGTAATTTTTACCCCTCCTCACACATTGTCAACAATTCAGGGTAGATGACGATTTTAGTCTTAAGGGGAGGGTATAAAAGATGAAGAGTAACATCTAATCTTCCCACAAATTGTTTCATTGTTCTCCTAGAACTCTTGAAACAGATCTCGTAGCAATTCCATTCCTGTCTCCCTCTTCTCCCTTCCCCTTATTGAGAAAATGTAGAAAATGAGATTTATTCGGATATTTCCATTTCGACGAAAATCAAACGTTTTTCATATATTTTAAAGAATTTTAGCGATATTAAGAACCATATAGGAGAAGGGTGGATCTTGTAAAATATTTTATGAGACAAATTCAGTACTACGGTTTGAAGGAGAAAAAACAATTTTTTACTTACCTATTTATAACGAAATATTGTCCGGTCAAGTTCAACTGCTCCATTTTAAAAAAAATCTCTTTTAAAGTGCTCTCGTCGCAAAAACAAACGATCACTTTGGCTTTATCATTTTGGAATAATTTATTCACCGGTTGCAAATACCTAATAATACTATCCTCATCTTGTTTCTTACGCGGTATATGAATACTATTCGCAATACATATGTTGTAATTCGATACGTGCAGCTCCAAGAAATATTTACCATTCATTCCGAAATATTCTGCATTACGTAATAGAAGAAATTCTACATTAAGTTGAGCAAAATTTGCAATTTGAAAGTACGAAGACAGAAAGAAAACAACACCTACCGTCGGTATATGCCACCGAAATGTAATTCCAGTCGAATTTCTTGAGTATTTTGATAATCAAATAGGCCAAATGATAATCGCTGGGAACAACGCTCAAATAATAATACGGCGATATAAGTTCGGATAAAGCTGTCGAGTATCCAATTTGCGGTATCCTGAATAATTTCAATAGATTCTCGTAGTGAAGCATGTTTAATTTCGTCACCGTTCCGATCATTCCGATCAAAGGAGATCGTTTGTAATCGTTGGTGCAGTCGGTGTTCTGCAAAGGTAATTATTTTTTCAATGGAGTAACGTATCTTAGGTGAAAAATTGAAATTACGAAAAAATAAAATCGTATTACAGAGAACGAATTGATAGTTTCGTTTTTAAATTTTGGTTTGCTTATCAAGTGCATCGTTTGGTACAAAGCTACTCGCTCATTTTCGCAGTCGTCTTTTATATTTATACCTAATTTGATCCCCGGCAAGAATTTCTTGTCACTGGAATCATCGAATTGCAAAAGCTGAATTTTTATTTTCCAGACAAAACTATACCTTATACAGGTCATTCTTGTAGCTGATAATTTAGATCTCTAAATATTGTGTATTGAAGCGTCATCGTTACTACGTACTTGTTTATGGAATCTATAGCGAAAAGTGCAGCCTCGACTAATTCAACTCCTTCGCTGCGTTCGATCGGTCCGCAATCAAAAGTATTCGTATCATTCGTAGGCGAGCTATGGATCGGAAGCAAAGCACCGATTATGAAGTCACCGTCGACGAAAGCTGATTTTCGTAAATTCTGCCCAACGTTCACGTTTAAATTATCCGAATCAGTCTCGAAAGCTACCACGTTCGATAAAAAAACCAACGATATGATTTCCGTACTATGCATTTCATTATTTTTTTAAAACTCGAAAATTGTTATTTACTCGCAGAGTTGACATTGTGTGCCTGTAGTTAGCAGAAAGAAGCACCAACCGATCTTGTGTATTATTTTCAGCCGGCTGCGGCTGGCTGCGGCTGGCTGGCCGGCCGGCTAGCCGATGAACACGTCATCGTCATTGTCTCGAACGCATATCGAAAAACGTTATAATGTTAATGTTTTTATGATGGTTTTTATCGATCACACGTGGTCATCGTCGTAATATCTATCGGCAAGATGCGTACGAGCATTTGTGCGAGATAATAGCCTTCCTGCCTCTCGCCGCCCCGCCAGCCTTCCCAATAAAGCTTCGATTATTTCGCGTGTTTTATTAGAAAACATTTACAAGGGTAGATTACACGTTGTATTAAATAGATAATCAGTCTTTCCACGAGTTTAATTAATTTTCACGTATTTTCCGCGTCGCTTATTGTAACCGTGGTATCGTCGTCGTCCGCCATTGTTGCAGGAATTCGAAAGTATAATTTTTCCAGACTAGTTTGACACGATTTTGAGATTATTTCGCGGTTGAAATCTGCAAATGAGTTCGTAATCAAAGTATTAGAAATTTATTGATTTACTCGATATACTTGTGACGGGTAGGAGGGGGGTTGGTGTGGAGATACGTACTTGACATGAGTGATCCGTTCGAATAACACTCTTGAAGCGTTTTATGTAATTGCTCCATGTCTTTTATGTTGGAAATGTTCGATAGGACACCATTTTTAATTATACCGCTGTTTGGAAGGAAAAACGTGCATTAGATTTTATCCCAAAATTATTACGTATTACATAATTATGATATTTGACCAACTTTGAAAATATATGTACCAAGATCGCAAAAAGTGATGAAAAATAGAAGATTAATGAGTTAAACTATTCTTTTAAAACCTTTACTGTATGAAAATTGTTGAAAATGTCGCAAAATTTGATAAATATATTTTAAGAATTACTGAAATAACCAAAAAATATTGAAATCGACGCTAAAATCTTTTTTAACAGTTTTAATGATATTTTAAAGGTTTTTACGAAAGATTTTTTCATAATTTTGACAATAACCGCTGTTCTATCCTTTTTTTTGAAGGTTTTTACTGTCCATCGATTTAAGTCTGATAAACGTGTAGGGGGGAGGGGGGCTAGATAAAAACAAATATGTCTTTAAAGACCATTCAGACAATTTCTGCGCATATCAGATTTTCACTTTCATTGTTTTGTTTTGTTTTTTTTTTTTTCAAAAAATAAAACCATTTACTCAGCACAATACCTACAAAAATGGTCCAAATTTGGCTAGTGGGCTTAGGTTGGGGGCGAATTAAATGTACTTGGTGGATGGCATTAAGGGTAAATTCACTCGTGTCTAAATTTAAAGAAGCAGGCGCTGAGGGGTAAAAATCTTGAAATTGGGTAAAAATTCGACAAAAAATGGATCAAAAGTGCTGAAAATTAACTTCATTAAAAATTGATCAAAAATCGCAAAAAATGTTGAAAAATATGTTTAAAAAGTTTGGGTAAAAAGTTGACAAAATTGAGTTGAAAATGGAGAAAATTAATGAAAAAAAACACGAAAAACGGTTGAAAATTAGGAGAAAATTAACCTAAAATATAAGAAAAAGCCTTCAATGTTATTGAAGATCGGATAAAAATTTGACAAAAATGCTAAATTCAATAAATTGTTGAATATTAGGTGAAAATTGGTCCAAAAACGATGAAAATTATTGAAAATTGAGTAAAAATTTGAGTAAACTGGTGTAAAAATATCAAAAATTTATCAAATCACGAAAAAAATATTAGAAAATATGTAAAAATCCACTTGAAATATTAACAAAAAATGTTAAAAGTCATAGAAAATTGGGTTAAAATTCTACAAAAATGAGTCAAAAAAATGTTGAAAAATATGTGACAATTGCGCAAAGATATGAAAAAAAAAACGTTGAAAATAATCAAAATTTGGGTAAAAAATTACTAAAATTGGCTTAAAAATGCAGATTATTAATAAAAAATCAGAAAAAACTTTTGAAAATTAGAAGAAAAATGCCTTAAAACATGAAAAAATTCATTCTAAAGTATTGAAAATCGCATACAAAGCCAAAAAAATGTAAACAATGTTGAAAAATGTGTGAAAATTGAGCAAAAATATGAAAAAAAAAATTTTTAAAAACATCGGAGTCTGGGTTTCAACTTGCTAGAAATAAGTTGAAAATAGAGAAAATTGATCAAAAATTACCAAAAGATCATTCAATTCTCAAAACTTTTTAGTGATTTTTGATCAATTTACCGTATTTTTAACTCAATTTTGTAAATTTTTTACCCAGATTTCGATGATTTTTAACTATGTTTTCATATTTTTCTTCAATTTTTACACATTTTTAAATATTTTCAAGTGATTTTCGATACATTTTTATCCTTTTTTTACCCAATTTTCAATGATTTTTAACGATTTTTCAAGTCGATTTTCACGCATTTATCAAGATTTTTTCATTTTTGATCATTTTTCGACAATTTTTGTCTTATTTTTGGTAAATTTTTATTTGTTTTTTATCATTTTTTTCGTAATTCTTTAATAAATTTAATGTACGTTTTATCCATTTCTGTGAAATTTTTATCCGATTTTCCATGATTTTTGACCATTTTTAAAAAATATTTTTGTCAATTTTCACGTATTTTTCAATATTTTTTCGTGATTTTTCATCAATTTTCGGTATTTTAAATCCAGTTTTGTCAAATTTTTATCCCGTTATCAGTAATCAATTTTCACTCTTTTTCCTACATAATTTCGTAATTTTGGACCGATTTTTTTGTATTTTTTACGTATTTTGGCAATTTTTGTACCCAATTTTTGATGTTTTTAACAATTTTGTTACTCTTTTCATGATCATTTTTATATATAGTTTTCAACGTTTTTTTTTTGGTATTTTTTTATCAATTTTTTGCATTTTTTTTTTACATATTTCTGTCAATTTTATACCCGACTTTTAATATTTTTAACTGTTTTGTTCTATTTTTCAAGGTCATTTTCATACATTTTTCAACTGTTTTTTTTGTAAACTTTAACCAATTTTTTACATGTTTAACTAGTTTTTATCAATTTTTCAACCAAATTTCGATCATGTGTAATAATTTTTTTTTTATTGTTATTTTTGATCTATTTTCTGCATTTTTATCACACATTTTACAATAATTTATAAACATTTTCAGTCAATTTTCGTCAACTTTATGTATTTTTTGCGTATTTTTGTCAATTTTTGACTAAATTTTCACAATTATTTTTTGATATTTAATCAATTTTTTTGCAATTTTTATGAATATTTTTCAATTTTTTACTCAACTTTCAATGATTTTTAATAATTTTTTTTTCATAGTCAAGTTCAGTTTACGGCTGTTTTTTATAATTTTTCGATAATTCTTGGCCATTTTTCGGCATTTCTCACAAATTTCTGTCAATTTTTTCGACGACTTTTAATGATGTGAATTTTTGATGATTTATTGAGGAAATTTCAGCCTGATTTTCTATGTCATATTGTCAATAAATACCAAGCTATGACAATCTATCGAGCAATGGCGGATGAAGGGTGGAATATCAATTAAATTCGTTTTAGGGTCCTAGGAGACCATTGAGACAATTTTTAGCCATGTCAGGCATTTATTTTTATTCTTTTTTATTCTTTTTTTTTTTCCGAACATTAAAATCATTTACTCCTCTCGATACCGACCAAAATCACCCCAATTTGATCAATCGACTCAGTTTGGCGGCGAATTAGATATATATAATTAAGGCTGAACTTGGGTCAAAATTCAGTTATGCCCCAATTTCGGGGAGGGGGTGCTGAGGGGTCAAAATCGCAAAATTTGCCCCTTTTTAAACCAATTGATAGAGAATCAAAAGTTATACAACATATCTGAAAATCAATCTCCTAAATCAATTAGGAGAGCAGATATGGGGGGTTTCTGTTTTTTTGACCTTGAAAAAGGGCTGTTCCTCCCCTATTGGTATGCACATTGAGTAGGGGTCTTCAGTCATTCAAAGCTTAAAATTTCCTTAGATGGTTGAAATTTAATATGGAATTCAAACAGGTGTCTGGGGTGTGCTGTGAGATGATTATGTTATTGGATACGTGATAATGATCAATGAGGAATATTTTTTCCCTCCGAATTTATATCTGTTCAAATTTGATCGCCTTATTACTAAAATGCTGGGAGACGAAATTCTACTGAAATTAACGTCATGTATTAAGTACCTATTCATCCTTAATATTGAAAATACCGTTTCTAAAATTAAATAAATAACTCGATCAGTAAAATTACCTCATTAATTGTTCGCAATTTTGCAGCAAATAAACTGAACCAAAGTGACACCGAAGGTTTTTTGTTGTCTTGAAATTAGCCCTGATATTTTTCTCCGGCTTACATAAAATAATATACAATTTAGGAAAAAATAAGAAAATCAAAATGATCATAGCGCTTGTAGATAGAGAAATACATTGCGAAAGAACCTGAAAATTGAAAACAATTCTCATAGTTAATTTGTATGTTAAAATTATTGTTCGTGTAGCTTATTCTAATACGTTACTTGTAATTGACTCCCGAAATAGATAGCAATAAACGCCAACCATGTGATAGCTGTCGCATAACAAGCGAGCCCGATGCATTTAGCTTCGTTAAAATTATCCGGTAATTTTCTCGTCTTTACCGCGTATATAGTGCAAAATAAGAGCAACACGGCGTTGAAAAAATATTGTAGTATGAGCTCTTCTGATAAATCAGAGCACGAGCATTCTAGAATAGCTTTATCAAATGTGACGTTTTCGTGTTCCCTTTTCATTTTCCATCTATTTATATCGACTTTAACAGGCAATAGGTATATGGACATGATACAAATTAAAAGTTCGACTGAAACAAGAAAGGCGCAAAGGTACACCTGCCAAACAGATGATTTTAACAGTTTGATACTCGAAAGTGTTTGATAGTATTAAGTAGGTACTTAGATGTGTAGATTTTTAGGTACCTGAGACATAGTCGACATTAGTCTAGGTTTCAAAGTAGGAAAACGTTTCTTGGACATGGATAAAATTCTCGATATTCTGTTGGTCTTGACTAACAAAGCGCTGTACATTATACAAAGGCTGATACCAGGTACGATTCTAACAACCGTACATCGTTGAATGGTTGGTTTTCCAATCAACACGAAGGAACACAAATGAGCCAAGATCATGCCAATAAACATAATATAGCAGAGCTCTTTTGTCGATGATTTCACCACAGGAGTATCGCCATATTTGTAAAACACCAGCATGGTCATTACAGTCGAGGCGATTCCGATAACAGAAAATACTAAGCTAGTTATTCCCATGAAATCGGTGTATCGAACGTATTCGTGAGGCATTTCAACGCATTCTGAAACAAAAATCGCGTTATTTTTTGTCGCTGTAATATTTCAAACTGTCGAATTAAATTGTATAAATATCAGATTGATATAAGAGAATTTTATCTACCATTTCTGAAAACATTCGGCCTTTGACCTATATCACATAGTTTGCAAATTTCTCCATCCGAGATCTCCTTCGATTTGCATGACGTGCAACTCCAACAACATGTTCTGTTTTTCTGTTCGTCTTCTCCGGTTATGAATTTCTGAAATTTTACGATACCCGAGTGACGGGGGAATTCATCCTCTGTCGATGATACTTTTCGAAGTAATTCATCACCAAACACGTACCTTAAATCCGGGCTTACACGGTTCCGCGCAAACTGATCGTACCTTTGGCACATTTCCGGGTAACTGAATTTTATCGTTGTGTAGTATCAATTCGTCGTTCATCCAGTGACCCACTTTAACATAGTCGTAAGATCCGTTACCCAAATTTTGGTAATTCATGATATCGTACCTTGAAAAAAAGGTCTACTTTTGATGTACTCGTATGTTTCGATCGACTAGCCTCGAAATGAGTAAGAATTTACATACCTACCTGGCCGAAGAGTCGCCGTTTTCGTCAAATTTCACCGACTCGTGTTGGTATTCGAAGGACACGTCGCGTAGGTAATCCTGGAAGTGAAAAATTCTCAGTTATTTTGCTCAGCGGATTTTGAAAGTACTGATTTTTTTCAAAATAATTTGTGTAATTAACTTCCAAACGATGATTTAAGGTAATTTACCAACAATGCACCAATATTTCAGCAGATTTACCATTGTTTACAATAATTCGCCGGTAAATTACGGTAATTTCTCAGGTTTTTAAATGTATTTACCGTAATTTACTGTAAATGTAGCTACGGATTAATAGTTGACAATTTTAATGCGAGCGTTGCTCAATAGCACATTTTTTTTAGGGATGTTGATATTTTGAATGACCTCTGATGAAAAACCGAGTTGATTAAAATTTTTTAAATTAAATGGAGAGTTGGAGGGGAAAGGAGAACGCTAAAAATAATATTTTTTCAGTTGAACGATTGGAAATTAAATTATTTGCCTAACGTTTAGTTAATGTAGAGATTTTTTTTAATCATTATGATTTTCAGAAAGTTTTACGGTTATCACAGTAAATTGGTGTTAATTTCATTGTAATACTGTAAAATAAATGTATTTACCAGGAATTCTACTGTATGGGGGTGGTATTTATTGGTAAAGATTTGTAATTACTGGCAATACGTTAAAAACTTATCATTCACCAGTATTTTACGGTTGTTACCATAAAATATGCGTCAGTTACATCGTAATACCCTAAAATTACTGTATTTACTGGTAAATACGGGGAATTACTGGTAAGTACAGGTAATTACTGACAAATATGAGTAAATACGGGTAAACATGGATAATTACTGGTAATATGAGGTAATTTGATTATTTGCTATATAAGAATAAAATTAATTTGACGATGGAAATGTTCATAAATGGTTAATAACTTGTTTTACGTACTAACCATGAATAAAGTGCCATTTATGGGGTAAAGGTCCACACAAGCAGGAGCATTCTTTCCACAGATATCATTTCTGTACGCGTGCAGTGCTCGGGCTAATGCATAAATTGATCTAATAACAAAGGACAGCTTCGGATCTTGAACGTAATCTTTCTCAAATGATTCTTTACCTGAACATGATATTAGCAAAACACTTAAAAAATTTAAACCATTCATTGAAAATGAACTTGCAGATATCATTATGAGCAAAGTGGCGGTATGTAATTATTATCTGCTGTGGGCAGTAGAGTTATATTAATTACAGAAATGTAAAATTTGGTAAGATTAGCGAGAAAAATATCATTCAAAAAATTATAAAAAAAAACG
The DNA here is from genome assembly GCA_900060175.1 of Ferrisia virgata. Taxonomy (NCBI): domain Eukaryota; kingdom Metazoa; phylum Arthropoda; class Insecta; order Hemiptera; family Pseudococcidae; genus Ferrisia; species Ferrisia virgata. The sequence continues at coordinate 12,992 of FIZR01001906.1, forward strand.
AATTACATTCCTTATGTTCCAAGCGGGTGAGAGGAGAAAATTTTTGGGGTAATACTATTCCTTAAAAATCCGCATACAGCAATTTGTGTGTTCTTAGAGGATCCTACTAAACATAAATATGAAGTTACATTTTAGATCCGGTGAGAAAAATTGCTCCAAATTTTGAAGTTTGAAATACCGCACTCCCATGCATAAAACTCCCAAGTGGTGAGAGAGAGGCAAAATCCAAAATCGACAATATTTTTGAGTGGGATATCAAAATATATGTAATGTTACTTTGTAATTTGGAATTTAATACCAGTACATGGGAACATGGTGGAATGAGGGAGGGAATTTGAAGTTCAAAATATTTTCGAGTCTGAGCTCAAAATACTGATAACTTGGCCTTCCGGTATCAAATTCAACATCCATTATGATTCGAAACCCCTTTGGTGTCTGGGAGTGGGGGAGGGGGTAGAAGTATTGAAATATTGAAATATCGGTAATCTCGTTCTCCTATCTCAAATCTTTCATTGATATGAGCCGAAAACTCACAAGACTCCAAGCGGGGATGGAGGGGCAAAATCTCAAATTAACATTGTTTTTGAGTGGGGTATTAAAACCTAAGTAATTTTATTGTCTGATTTGGATTTCAACCTCGAAATGATCCGAAATCTCACGGGGACCCTGGAGAAAAGGGGAAGGGTAAAATTCAAAATTAGAAATATTTTCGAGTATAGTATCAAAACAGAAGTAATTTGATCTTGTAATTTCAAATTCAACATCGATCACAATTCGAAATCCTTTCGCTTTCCGTAGTGGGTGAGTGGGAGGGAGAGAGAGGGGGAAGAAAAATTCAAAATTAGCAATTTTTTCGAGTAGGGTGTCCAAATAGAGGTAATGTAACCTTTCGTTTTCAAAATTTAGCAGCGATATTCCTAAAAATCTCATAGTGCCCCCTCCCGCAGGAATGGGGAGAAAATTCAAAAATGACAATTTTTCAGTTGTGGTGTCAAAGTATAGGTATTTTGACCTGGGTATTTCGAATTCAACGCTGATATGACCTCTAATATCATATTATGGCTCATTAGGGATAATGTCAAAATTCAAAAATGCTTTTCATTCTTGAAAATTTTTGAAAATCTTTCTCAACAACTAAACCAAATTTCACATTTCTGATATTAATGGACATACATACCCATTGCCATCCTACCATAAATGGGCGTTTCTTTTCCGCGTAAAATTTGTTTACGAGTTCCTCTTAGCGGTGTAGTGAAAAGATCATTGTCATTTCGACCATAGTCATTATAACGGGGGGGGGGGGGAGTTGATTCTTGCAATTTCGAACAATCGCAATTTTTTTCGAACAGTTCAAATTTGATGGCTCATATTTTGATATTGATTAGACCTAGGATAAATCTGTTTACAGGTTTAGGTAGCTAAGGTAAACAAGATTTGGAACTGATGGTCAAAATTTTGAAAGCTTAAAGTTGGACTTTTTGGATGGAAGCCTAATTTTTCATGATGAGTATTAATATTTCAAGGTACCAGTTACAAATCTGAATAAAATACCGTGGTGAGGCCGTTTCATGTTTATTTCAACCAATCAATTTTTATAACGAGATCTCAACACCCTAGAAAAACCTCAGGGTCTTCAATTTTGATCATAATTCAGAAAAATGGAAAAAATAAAGTGACATATTGATTTCTACTAATTCGAAGACGCTGAGCATCAATTTTGGTTTATTTTTTTGATCCGACCCTTTTGAACGCTCCTACCCCTCCCTCAATTTTGATAAAAGTTCAAAACAATGGAAAAAGTGAAGTGACCTATCGATTTCTACTAATTCGAAAACGTTGAGCATCAATTTTGGTTTATTTTTTTGATCCGACCCTTTTGAACGCTCCTACCCCTCCCTCAATTTTGATAAAAGTTCAAAACAATGGAAAAAGTGAAGTGACATATCGATTTCTACTAATTCGAAGACGCTGAGCATCAATTTTGGTATATTTTTTTGATCCTATCCCTTTGAACCCCCCTCCCCCTCACATCTCTCAATATGGTCAGAATTCAAAAAAATTGAACAAACAATCGATTTTCTTAATTTGAGGCTGCTGAGCTTGAATATTCACTTATTTTTGCGGTTCATCCCCTAAATGTCTCCCTAGTCACTATAAAAATGAAAAAAAAATTAAAAAATGATTAATTACCATTGATTTGACTCTGCTGAAATCGAATATAAAATCACTCTCTTGATTTGACTCTCTCTTTTTCCAAACTAACCTCAAAATTATCAGAAATTTTAAAAATAAGGGTCTTGTGAAATTTTTTTCAAAACGTTTAGGGAATTTAGAAGAAAATTGGGAGGGGGGTTGTTTAGCCTCTCGTATCCCTTATATCTGCCTATGCATCCCACCAAACATATATTGTACCCACATACATACTAATACGTGTATAATAGATGCGTATCTTACCTGTGCATTGGGGGTACTTTTTAGACGTTTTATTCATCGTGCAGTTGAACTTGAAATTACGAAATTCTTCCAGCCAAGGATTAATAGAATCGTTACGTTTACTAACGATGAAATAATATTGATCGAAATCCGATACATGAGGCGAATGCAAACTTATTATTATGTTTCCTTGTGCCGCGTATTCAACACCTTTAATTACATCATCTCTGCCAGCCCAGCTATCACTGTAATATACACATATTTACATTTATACCTATAACCGTACTAGAGTAAATTATTTAACAGACACACACACACACACACAAACCCAAACAACAAATACGGCGGCAATTATCTAACGTAAATCACCTTTGGTGCATTGCGGCCTATAACTTTTGGATGCATTAAGTAAAATATATGAGCCTTGCTGCGTCTATAGAGAGACGTTGCCAAAGTTTTTTTTTTTTTCTTTTTTCTTTTCATTATTATTGCCGAGAATATACCAGCACACAAGGTAGAATGTGTTTTGGCATTGGTCTTTTTATATTAAAAATTACAAGTCAACTTTAATATGTGTACTATGTCGCAAAGTAACAGCAATGATATTGTCATATTATTGTAAGTATTTAGTACACACGTTTACTATAAACTTATAGACTTGGTGAAAATTTGCTAAATGTATCTAGCTTTATTATCAGATTTTAGCATAGGACAATGTTACCAAGTATACGTTTTGGGTGATTAATGTAAAAAGGGTGCGAATACGCGTAGGAATAATTACGTCAAGTGCAATAATTATTCGAAAGACGTGACGTTTGTTATTTAAAATACGTACAAAACTGTGTTACGTACGTGATTTATCTAGAATATTTTCACGTTTATATTAAAAAAAGGGGGGGGGTTAGAACTGGAAATTTTTTTACATGAAAACCAA
>FIZR01001919.1:0-29708 GCA_900060175.1 Ferrisia virgata
TTTTTTTTTTTTTTTAAAAAAAAAAAAAAAAAAAAAAAAAAAAAAAAAAAAAAAACTGAAAAAAGGATGGAAATGATAGAAGAATTGGCAAACATAATTTTTGCATATGCATAAAATATATGTGAAAAAATCGTCGAAAATTTTTTTTCGATTTTTTGAAAATTGTTGAAAATTTATGAACTTTGAGTAAGTTTTGCAAGTTTAAAAAATTAAACCGGAAATCTGTAATTTTTACCGCATCATTTTAAGGTCATTTGACGACTATTTTAACCTCGTTGTTCGCGGATTTTAAAAAAAAAACGAATTCGGCCCACACAGTCCGATAATACCCTGATTTTCCTTAACTTTAGGCATTAAAAAAATCACACTTTAAATTACCAAAGTTTTCGTTGAAGTCAGCCACCAAAATATTGCATGTGAAGTAAAATGTGTGTAAAATCTATTTAAAAGTCTTCCCAACAGATACCTTGGTAAATTTAATAAGATGCTTGAAGAATTCGACAATAAAAAAAATGTACTCGTTCATCTGTACGTATTCTATTTCGCACGTTACTTTGAACCTCGCACTCTTCTTTGCCAATATATGCGTCTTCGATACACTATGTATATGCATTGTATATATAGCAGAAATATCTTCTATTGTAGGCTATACATATAATACGTAGTTTTCTCATTCACTGATATTTCTCGATGATTAGGCGCGCGTTTTCGAAACATTGAACTTAATAGCATAAAAGCGAACGAACTACAGCACTACACAGACACCAACACATAGATAGGCTAGGTACCTTTACGGCACTACCTATAAAGTAAAGACCTGGATACATCCTATAGGTAGATAGATTTTCAATAAAATGTTTTACAAACAACTTATAACAGCCGTATGATTGCTGATAAGGTGTTATTTATACGTATAACGCTAACGCGTTTTGTTGCGTTACGTTACGGCGCTGCGACGGTTAAGGTATAACGCTTTCGCTATGTGCCCTCTTCCTCGTACGCCTCTCCACTGTATAGGTACCTCGCTACCTACTACCTACCTAGCTACGTAGCGTAATACGTATTTCGTATATAGTAAAAACGACAACGAGCACAGGCCCATATATAAATAATAGAAGGCGTTATTTATACCGGTTAAACGGGTGTTATAAATCGTATTATTTTATCGGCCTGTGGTAACGTCAAACGAATTGTATTCTTGCGAACAACTTACGTCTATTATTTCTCTTGGGTGAGATAAACTAAACCTGAAACAACCTCCCGCCAGCCACCGCTCTGCCTGTCTTTTTTTCACTCACTCTTTCCCTTTCTCTCACAAATCTCCTATGCGCGATGTACATTACATTGTATCGGTACATACCACTCGCCAATTTCAATACCAAACTAGTAAAATAGTCAAGTGTATTTGTAGGTACATGTATACCACGACCTATACCTACGAAAATATAGTAAAATAGAAAGTTGATTCTTGTACACCCCCGCACATATAAATATACATACATAAGTAAACTTATTTACTTTAAACTGGCTCAGTTTCATTTTATTTCACATTATTCGAAAAACAAAGAAAGTCAAGATGGTTTTCGAAACGACTCAAATTTTTTGACTAATGTTACCTATTCGAGAAAATAATTTTATCGAACAGATACAAAGGTCTGATAATAATTGAAATTTTCCAAAACCCCACCTAAAATATTCACATACATTTCTACCAAACCTAGTAATTTACAATACCAAAGAGCAGTATCCTCAAGTTGAATTGAAATACATAATGAAAGCAATACAAAGCTATACATTTTTTGGTGTGGGGGAGAGGAGCTCTAGATAATCGGAGGAGAAGATAGGGCAAAATACAAAAGGTGACATGAACAATTCAACAATTGGCTGAAGTTGGGGAAAAATACGTTCAACTACAGATAAGGCAATCCCACTTCCAACATCTCAAAGCAAAACATAAACAGGTGTTACAAAAATCAAAAATTATTTTCTTCGGAATGCTTTCGTTAACTTCCTACCCAGTTTTCAATCCTCTAGATGAATTAATACGAGCTGCACAGACGAGCAATTCTCATTCTATTTCCATTCCAATTTCAGTCCAATTTCAGACCAATTTTATCCCAATTTCAATTCCAGTCTAATTCAATTCAAGTCCAATTCCACTTCAAATTCAATTCCATTCCAATTCCTGCCCAATTCCCATTTCAATTCTAGTTTAATTCCATTTCAATTACAATTCCAGTCTAATACCATTCCACTTCATTCCAATTCCATTGCAGTTCAGCCAGGTCCAATTCCATTCCAATTCAATTCCAATTCAAATCCGATTTCATTTCAATTCCTGTCCAATTGCAGTACAATTCAATTCTAATTCCAATTTCAGTACAATTCCCATCAAAATGCAATTTCAGTAAAATTCCCACCCAATTCCAGTCCAATTCAATTCCAATGTAATTCCATTTCAATTCCAATTCAAATCCAATTTCATTTCAATTCCTGTCCAATTTCAGTACAATTCCCACCCAATTCCAATTGCAGCACAATTCCTGTCCAATTCAATTCCAATGTAATTCCATTTCAATACCAATTCAAATCCAATTTCATTTCAATTCCTGTCCAATTTCAGTACAATTCCCATCAAATGCGATTTCAGTACAATTCCCACCCAATTCCAATTGCAGCACAATTCCTGTACAATTCAATTCCAATGTAATTCCATTTCAATTCCAATCCAATTTCATTTCAATTCCTGTCCAATTTCAGAACCATTCAATTCCAATTCCAATTTCAGTACAATTCCCGCTCAATTCCCATCCAATTCAATTTCAATGCAATTCCATGTCAATTTCAATTTCAATTTCAGTTCATTTCCAGTCCAATTCAATTTCAATTTGAATTCATTTGAATTCCAGTGTAATTCCATTTCAATTACAATTCCGGTCCAATTCCATTCCAATTCAAATCCGATTTCTTTCCAATTTCAGTACAACTCAATTAAATTCTAATTCCATCCCAATTCCATTTCAATTCTTTTCCAATTCCAATTCCAATTTCAGTACAATTCCCATCCAATTCAATTCCATTTCATTTCCAGTTCCAGTCCAATTATAATTTCAACTTCAGTCCGATTCCAGTCCAATTCAATTCAACTCCAATTTCAATTCCAATCTAATTCCATTTCCACCCAATTCCATTCCATTCCAATCCCGTTTCAATTCAAATTAATCCCATTCCAATAAAATTCCAATTCCATTTCTATTTCCAGCCTAATTCCAATTCTGATTCAATTCAATTCCAATTCCTATTCCACTTCATTCCAATTCTAGTCGAATTCCATTTCAATTCCTGTCCAATTTCAATTCCATTCCATTCCAATTTTATTATAGTACAGTTCCACTTGAATTCCAATTACATTTCAATAGCGAGTTCAGACCTCCAAAAGGCACACCCCGGGCACTACCGTCAACTATCTACCAAGTTTTAACCCTCTAGATGAATTAGTACGCCCTGTACAGACGAGCAAACGTCAAATTGGTCCAAATGGGCCGATTTCTTGAGCCGTGATCAACATACGCTGTTCATTTCTGGATATGTTATACCTCTTTGGATTTTCCACCAGTTGGTAGTAAAACTTTTTCATTTTTACATTTTTCACCCTTTCTTACCCCATCCTCAAAAATGGACCTTTTCCTATTTGTATCATGGACCATTCAAACTTTCATTTAAAAAAATGCAGTCAGCGAGTTTTTGGCCAAATTTTTAATTTCAGCGATTTTTCCCAATACGAGGCGAAGTAATTCATATTTTTTCCCTTGGGTGAACTAAAAAATAAAAAAAAAAAATAAAAATGGAAAAAAAACATATCCGACCGGACGAATGTAATAAACATTCCAAAATACATCCTTTATTTATTCCATGAAGGGACAATTCCCTCATCTCCTTTACTTTAGAAAAATCAAACTCAAAAAGCAACGCATTGTGATGTTTTTTTTTTCAGTAGCCATCTCTTCCACTTTCACTTCACTTCTGTCATCATCTTAAACTAATCACAAACCTGTACAACGACAAAAAAAAAACTATATTCAGCACACGTTCTTCACATTGTAAATCAGCTAGTTAGGTAGGTAGATACTAGGTAGGTAATTATCGTTATCAAAACAGCACGAAGGGATTAAGGGATTAGTATCATAAGAAAAATTCCTTTTTTCGATCACGTGTTTACAAAAAATTGGAATAACTTCGTTGGTCCATACAAGGGCGCCCATTTGTCGGAGCATAGTTGTCCTAAGTTTCTGGTACACTATTATACGAAGGAATAGTATAACGATTCGTATTCTATAAAAACTTCTCAAACTCTCGATACCGCTGGTCCTCCCTTCTCTACCTCATCACGCCGATGGTGTGTTCCTCGTCTATGGTTGTACGAGAAAATCAAACCGACACTGTAGTAAAATTGATTCTCATTTACGCCGATTGCGGTGTGTGGACTGGTACATATTTGTTGTTCGAATGATACCACCTACGTAGCAGACTAGATACTCGTGTACATCGTCGTTTACGTAAAGGATATTGTGATACTTTGGTTAGTCGTTACTTTTTTTCCCCCCCCATGTTCCTTCCTTCGTAACGGATGGCGCCCCGATCTACTCAGCATCTATTCCTTCGTCTAGATATTTTTTGCCATAACATCGAAGCTACACAATCAGCTGCTTGCAATACACATAAGACGATACAGAACATGACGTAAATTATTGTAAGAATAGATACGTTAATACTTACACTTCATAGAATGTTGTATTCATCTCACTCTCTCTTTCTCTTCCCATCATAAACATTCTGTTTGACAGATAGACAGGTAGGTAGAGGTACCTAACCTACGTAAACGTATATATAAAATGAACGTGCACCAGCTTTTCAAAAAAGACGATGGCGCCGATGATGAGTGTTGGTAAAATGCACACGAAAGGGCAATCATCGCACAATGGAACAGAGCAGTAGCGGAGTGGTAGTGGTGGCGGAGATGATGATGGTGGAAGAGACTCGACTGCAACAACTATTTGAATTACAAACTACCACTACACCACGCACAACGACGACGATGAGAATACCATATGCTGAAATTAACTGTTTTCCATTTGTACATGTGGAAATTGTAATTTAACGCTTTGATAATTTTTATTCTGGCGGAAAAAGCAAAAACATGGCGCAGTTGTGTAAGTTCACCCTGTGCATATTAGAGTTCATTAGCGTGTATGGGAATCATTTTGAGCCATGAATTCGTATTAAACAACAACAACGTACATATTAAGCTATAGTATGTACTACCTAGTACCTAGAGCTTCTCTCATCTGGCTCGACCTCGCGTATTTTCTGCTCTTTGTCGGTACATGTATAAGGCGGCGAATGAGCCGAAGTATGCTGAATGCAATGGGTTAAAGGGGTGAGAACGAGTGAAATACAGAAATATGTTTTCGCCTTTAATTGCTTTTGGGATATGAACTACGCGCTGATGGTAGCGCTGGTGTGGTGTAATGTAGCTTACCTACCTGTATCCACCTACTTAGTTCGTACATATTTTCATTGTTGTATTGTATGAAGTGGTCAAACTATAAAAATAAAGCCCAGATTAACGAATTCGTATCTCGAGAAACGCGATTGAATTTCTAATTAATTCTAGTAGGTGGGGAGAATAGGTGTACTGGACTTGATTAATTTAAAAATATGAAAAAAAAAGTTTGAAATACACAATAACTATGTACAAAGTCTTTGTAAAACAGCACAATATGAAATAATGGAACATTTTCTGCTTGGAAAAAGTGAACAGTTGAAAATATTAGACGATAATCAAGCACACATTTGAATCCCATTAGACGAGGAACCAACTTGAAAATATTTTAAAAATCAACCAAATTCGAATATTTTCTCAGATATACGAAGAAGTCTACATACTTACCCGAAAGGTACACCTACGATACTGAAGGATTCAACAAACTATATTTTAGCCATCCCTATCCTAAATAAATATCGCTCAACACTGAGAAAAGAACTGAGGCTCTGGATAAAAAATCAGGAACATGGAAAACTCCGTTCCCCGTTGAAATGTTTTCTCACCAAACTGGTTTAAAGATTGCTGAACTGGTTTTAAAAATCAATTAAAATGAATCCGTTCAGAAATTGTTGAATCATTAATAAAATTGTTTCAACTAAACCAATTTAGAAAGTCTCTGAACCCGATTGAAAAACTGCCTCAACAAAAACTACATGAAAATTGTTGAACCAGTTCCAAAAAACCATTTGTATTTAAGAATTTTAGAAACAGCTGAACTGGTTTTAAGAATTATTACCAAGTTATTAAACTGGTTTGAAAATTGCCGAACCGGTTTCAAAAAATCATTTCTGTTTCACTGATCTGGAAATTGCTGAACCAGTTTTCAAAATTATTACCACTGAACCGGTTGGAAAATTGTTGAACTAGTTTAAACCACATTTCCACCAAACTGGTTTTTAAATTGCAAAACCGGTTTCAAAGAACTACTTCCGCAAAACTAGTTTAAAAATGCAAAAACCGATTTCGAAAAACCATTTCCATCAAACTGACTAGGTAGTTGCTGGAACGGGCTTCATCAACTATTTCTATCAAAGTAGTATAGAAAGTGCTAAACAAAGTTCAATGAGCTATTTTCACCAAATTAGTATCAAACACGCGCCTCAATCAAACTAGTTCGGAAATTGCAGAAATGATTTCAGAAACCATTTCTTCTAAACTAGTTTGGAAATCTATGAACTGGTTTCAAAAAATCAAGTATACTGGACTGGTTTGAAAAATTTTGAAACAGCGTAATAACTGTTTTCAGAAAGCTATTGATTCTATTACAAAATCTTTCTCTCAACAAACTGATTCAGAAATCATCAAACCAGTTTTCAAATTATTCTCTTACAACTGGTATCAAAATACAATTGAACTGGTTTGGATACTGCAGAACCATTTTCAAAAAATATTTCTATTGAACTGATTTGGAAATGGTCGAACTAGTTTTTTAAATTTTTCCACAAAACTGGTTAAGAAATTTTCAAATTGCGAAACTGGTTTCAAAAAATCATTACTACCAAATCGGTTAGAAAATTGCTGAATATGTTTCAAAAAACCACTTCCACAAAACTGGTGTGAGAATATCAAACTGATTTCGAAAAAGAATTTCTGTCAAACTGGTATAGAAATTGTTGAAACGATTCCAAAGAACTATTTTTATCAAACTGGTTTCAAAAACTCATCTCTAGCAAACCGGCTCAGAAGTTATGGAAACAATTTCATCAATCATTGTAACTAAACCAGTTCGGAAATTGCTGAACCAGTTTTAAAAAACCAAATCCACTTAACCAGTTTGGAAAATTCTGAATTTGTTTAAAACCTGTTTTTAGAAAGTTACTGAATTGGTTCCATAACCCCTTTTCCGTCAAATTGGTTTAGAAATAACCAAACCAGTATCAAACTACAGTTTACATTAAGCTGGTTTGAAAATTACTGAACCGGTTCACACGTCCAAAGATCATTGAATATGTTTCACGAATCATTTCTGATAAACTGGTTTGAATACGGTTTTGGGACATTTTACATAACTTTTGATTTTCAAACAAATAGTTCAAAAACGAACGTTTTTACAATTCTTAGCCTCTCTCTCACACACTACCTTTTCAAATATGTATTTGAACTTTGAGACAAGCTCAACTCAACTTTATACTCCTTCAACTGGTCATCAAACTAAATACAGGTTTTCAAGAGAAAATTGAGCAAATGAAAACAGGTTAAACAAGTTGCGATTCTACGTATCAAATTGAAGTTATTTTTCTTCATCCGTCAGATATTAAGAAATATTTACATTTTGAAATACTACAAAGCGATTTGAACATCGCTACTCACTTATTTTCAAGTATTTTTCAATTTCATTTGACAAAAAGTTTGTACTCACCTGAAACAAAATAAAGAAATTACAAATTAGTATCAGTTGTTGCAATTTTTCTCACATCATAATATAAAGAATGAGAATATAATTAATAAAATTCAACGACTTCATCGTTGCATTTAGCCACCAAAAAGGCGTGGACTTATTGAAGAAATCATCAGCATGACTGATCAAGTCAACATTTTGTTCGATGCAGTCAACCATCATATTTACAATCCAATAGTGACTTATTCAAGACCTGCAGACAATACTAATCTTTTGAAAATGGCATAACTTTGAAGATCACCACTGGCTTTTATGTACCTACTTACACACATACATCGCGAATACTTCCTTCGTAGGTGAAATTTTCCATCGCGTTACTGACTTGTACACTTCGTACGACCCAAAACTAATACTTGAATTCCAACTATCTTGTGTCCAAAAAGCTTATACTTATATGAAAAAAAAAATCATTTCCCCATCTATAATCCCATTCTCTTCTCTATCACAAGCATGTTGTGGAAATGAGGGAACACCGTTCAACATTGACACAATGTCATTTCTACCACGTTAACTGTAAACTGAAACCTACAATTAACATGAGCTACGTGCTTTTCACATTCTATTCGCCATACAGCATGTCTCTACCTACAAGTGTATTGTAGAAATATGTCCAACTGATACACATAGACATAGACAAAATAGACAGGTACATAGGTTTTATTCATCGTTAAATGAATTACACGTACACAATACACTAAAATAAGTACCTACTACCTAGACCTACGTGTTTCTTATTCGCCTTTAATACTGCGAAACGATAACGACAACGAGCAAAGAACGCAACGTTACCTAATGCGACTAAAGTCGTTGTAATCGCGTCGTATTTCTGCTCGTAAAATTTCTTATATGATACGATACTTTTCACTTCTCACAGCCGTCTCCATCTTTCGCGCCAATGTCGAGTAATTCATTTTTTTTTTTTTTTAACCCACTTCCTTTATCCTTTTCAACCGTTCGTCGCTTCAAAAAGGAACGATCAACATCTTCTTAAAGGTATCCTATTTCAAGCAATAAGTTAATATCGTTTATTATATTCAATTTCATCCTCATGGCGATGGGATGCGATGCGATGTAAGAAAAAGCAACATCATTTAAAAATGAACGGAAAAACGTTGTATAGTAATATCTCGAGAATTGGGAAAATTGTCGTGGATTTTTTTCCCTCGTCTTCAACGATGTCATGGTACCCCTGTCAATCATGACTCGAATGCCTGCAGCGAAGAAGGGGACAAACCTGTCGACTTTCGCGAGTTAAAATAATTTTCAACTTGACGCAATACAGAATATTATACTAATATAGGCATCTCGTTTACACAATATCTCGTCATTGTGCTCTTTATGAAATGTAAAACCGAGATGAAAACTGTTTTAGATGTAGGTAGAGATAGTTAGATAGGTATATATTCTTCGTCGTCTCATTTTGAATTAAATTAAACGCCAGAAAAATACCAACCGACGATTTAGTTCAAATTAAACGACAACAACAACCAGCATATTAACCGGAGGAAAATTTTTTACCAACAAAAATACTCAAAAAATACCAATTTAACGAGGCTCTGATGTTTACCAAATTATTAAATTCATTTTTTTCACTTCAGTTTGAGAACAAAAAAAAGGCATCGCTTCGCGATAATTTTTCAGCCTGCTTTTCGTGACATATTACAATCGTGAAAATTGAAAAAAAGCATTACACGGAAGACGGGTTCAATGGGGCTGAAAATTCGAGACCCCTAAAAGGCATATCTAGAGCTCTACTAAATGTACATAACAAATTTCAACTTTCTAGCTCGATTTGGAGAAGAGTTATGCGAAGAACAACTAAAAAAATACTTTTTTGAGGCTGCGAGGAGGTAAAGTGGGACTGAAAAGTCGAGACCCTAAAAAGGCACATCTAAGAGCCTCACTAAATGCACATACCCAACTTTAACTTCCAGCTTAATTTAGGGGGGAGCCATGTGAGAAACAAACTCAAAAAATGAGAAAACCTGATCAAAAAACAACTTTTTTGGGGCTAAGAGGGGGGTGCAATGGAGCTAAAAAATTGGAACCCTCAAAAGACACATCTAAGGTTTCAACTGTATGTATACACAAAATTTCAATTTTTTAGGTCAATTTGGTCGAATCGATAGGGGAGGAACAGCCCTTTTTCAGGGCCAGAGAGGAGGATAACCCCCGTATTTTCCCCCTATTTGACTAAGGAAGTTGACTTTTGGATATGTTGTGCAGCTTTCGGTTCTCTATCAATTGACACTTAAAAGTCATCTTTATGTTTTTCCCCTCAAAACCCCCCTCCTCAAAAATGGGGAAAAACTGAATTTTTATCCAAGGTCATCCCCACTCAGGTGTATCTAATGTGCCGTCAAACTGAGCCGATTGGCCAAAATGGAGCGATTTTGGATGGTATCGAGCAATGTAAATGATTTTAATGTTTGTAAAATAAATAAATGAATAAATAAAATAAAAATAAAAAATAAATATCTGACATGGCTAAAAATCGTCTTAATGGTCTTTAAAATCCGAAAATGGATTTTCTTGATACCCCCCCCCCCCCCATCGTCCGTTGGTCGATAGACTGTAATAGTCTGGTTTTCATTGACATATGACATAGAAAATCAGGCTAAAAAGGCTAAAAAATTATAAGCTCATTTTAACATTAGTAAACAGAAATCGTGTACTACTCGATTCATCATTGGTACATAAAATCACACAGCCACAGAAAAATAAAAATACTTATCTACGAAAAAATAAAAAGAGAGGAAATTTTTTATAAAAAATTCAATACCGCAATCGGAAACTTTTTCTAAGTGCTTTCTTTTCGAAAAATTATGTCGTTTTAAAATTGGAAAATCGTTCAAAGGTCTTCCTGGTATACCTATGGTAAGTTGCGTATTTACGAGGACAAAATCGACGTTCTAAATTCGCATAATTCTCGCAGGCAAAGGCAACAACACATAAAAGGTTTCCGTTTGCCACGGTATCGGATTCTTTGCAAAATATTCTCGGTTCGTTTTAAAATGAGCAGCATCCATTACAACTTCATCCTTCTAGCTATATACTTTTATATAAAATGTAAGGAAAAATTTCCTTTTTTATTTCAGCTTAGATCGAACTACACTCGAACAATTTACAAAAAGATATGAATGATGAAAAAATCCGCCTAATTCTCATTCTCGTCAAATAACCGTACCCTTATTTGTACAAGCTACATGCGTAGAGCTTTATGAAAAAGCCATAAGCGATCTTGTTTCTCTATTTACGTAGGTACATTTCTTAATAGTCAAACAGGTGCCTAAATTTTTTTCCTTCCGATGCTTGCTTTTATTTTTCCTCGCGTAGGTATCTTTCAAAGGTAGATCGAAATTTGAAATTTTTTCGCATCTATTTTCAAATTTATCGGCTTCCTTTGTCACCGTTGAATTTATTTTACCACCTCGGGTATTAATGTGACGTGAATATTTTCATCAAAGAAAGATAAAATATATTAAATCACCAATCAAGGCCGAAAAATTTGTACACAAATTCTCGATTCGTATATTTTTATAGATGATGATATCGTATTAAAAAAAATAGCAGGCATTCGAGACGTGTTTTTCAAATCTCGATTTTTTAACTCCCTTCACTCTGCCTAAAATACTTCGAAAATGTTTGATAAAAATATAACGAAGCAATACTTTTTTTTTATTCTCAAAGACTAAAAAAAAAGCATCGTCATTTTTTTTTTTGCATGTGATTCATTTTCATCTGAGTCGTAGAGTGATTTTTTTTATTTTTTTTATTTAAAAAATCCACATAATTTCTGGAATTTTTTAAAATAAATTTATAAGTTTTAATTTTTCTGACTTTTTCTATTTTGAAAAAAAAAAAAACAAAAAATAAATGAAAAATAAAATCTCGCAATAGTCACCAAATAGATGTACTTTTTTCGATATAATAATAATTTTTAAAATGTAAAAAAATATTCAAACTATCATACATAAACTTTCATGTAAATAACCGAGCATAATAATACAGAATTGTTTGACATTTCGACGTTTATCTCAGAACTTTGCGACAATATATCTCATTCTTAGAAATCTCGCATCCTGTCAAAAATTTTGATCCATTTAGTTGATTTTCGCCTGCTCGAATCACACGTCTTCGCCACAAAATTACCCTCGAATCTGACGCCTATTATTCCATTTATGTATTAGAAAACCAACTTCATCGTGTTCATGCTACACAAGAATTCATCAATGTATCTGAATCTACCAGTATAATATATTTGTCTCATATTATTAAGCCTATTTGACGTTCCAAGCCATAAATTTATTTCTTCCATGGATCGCGAATTAGTCTAATATCGTCCCTGGATAACAAACACTTCATGGCAGATAGCTCATTCTTTTTTTTAGTGGTTAAATCGCCAAGTGTATAAAAATATATACGTATACGATACATCCAAGGAACAATCATTCAAGTAACCGTACCCCTACACATATCTTTATTCTTACTACTGTTAGATTCGTCTTTAAAGTCGTGGTAATTTTTCAAACGACAATGAAGACGCAATACATCGATTGCTGGCGGCAAATACTTCGCATGAGAACATTCCATCATGGAAAATTGTCGAAAATCCGCACACAATTCCATAAAAAAAGATGAAAAAAAAACACGTTCATCATCGAAAAACACATCATTAAAAAAAAAACATCAAAAATGGAAGAAATCGTCTGAAATAATTTTTTCTTTTTCATTTCGCAAACGTTTCTTTTTTTTTCATCATTTATCGTATCAAGTACTTAAAAAGCATTGGCAAAAAAATAACTCTCGAAAAATACAAACAACGACTTATACAAATAAGAGGGGCTGACTTGGGTGGATATTTTTGAAAAAAATTATACCACATAGAATCATTCTAGTAGGTAAATTTTATTCGATAATATTACAATACGAAAACTTTCTGTTATTCAAAAAGTTTCTCTTTTTAGGCAATTTTGATTTAAAATTGTACCTATTAACAAAGGTTGAGGGTGGATAACAATGTTAAATTTGCCTCGAGTGATTTCGAACTGATACTTAGGTGGTAGGTAGGTAGGTACTATCGAGAAACATCTCTCACCAATGTTTTAGCCTCCAACCCCACTGATTTTCGAAGGGGCTGGCTCTTAGTGAAAATTAAATGTAAATTTGTTTTGAAGATTATAATCGATCGATTTGAACAATTTTTTGATATGTTGTAGACATTTATGAGGGGTATCTCTGAAAAAATCAGCACCCTCCCTTCCATCATAATTGCCCCTCCAAATGTCCTTTTGAAAGTTTTATTAATTTTTTTAATATAGGTAACGGCTTTGAAAATTTTTCGAGTTCAATTGCCCACGAATTTTATACTTTGATCATTTTGAGAGTGAATCATATCAGACATAAAAAATTACAATCTATGCTAGACCTGGAAATATAAAATATTGTAGACCTATACATAATGTGTATTTGAAAAAAAAAAACACTTAAAAACTCCCCCCCCCATTGTTGAACTTATTGCGAATTCGACTTTAAATTCGCGTTCAGGGGCTTCGAAATATACGAAAATGACGCCAATATTGCCATTCTGCAAATACCCTTTGGTGGGTTACGCGGGGGGGGGGGGGGGGGGGGAAGAAACACCGGGAATTTTTTACCTCTCCGATATCGTTTACTACGTATCTGAACACAAATTATTGAAACTTGAAAAATTTTTTCTTTGATGAAGACATTTTTCGAATATTTTTCCATTTTAGCCTCTTATTTTGAGCTTTTTTAAATTTTAACTATGGCACACTTGAGCAAAAATTTTGAAAAAAATATACGTTATGAAGGGGTCTGATATACATCTAAAAAACATAATTTCAAAATTGTACAAAGCCGTTATCCATATTAAAAAAAATAGTAAAAGTTTCAAAAGGACATTTGGAGGGGCAATTATGAGGGAAGGGAGGGTGTTGATTTTTTCAGAGGTGCCCCTCATATATGTCTACAACATATCAAAAAATTGTTCAAATCGATCGATTGGAATCTTCAAAAAAAATTTATATGTGATTTTCACTTAGAGCCATCCCCTTCGAAATTTAGTGGGGTTGGAGGCTAAAACATTGGTGAGGGATGTTTCTTGATAGTATTTACCTAGTACCTACCACTTGAGTATCAGCCCGAAATCGCTCGGGGGTAAATTTAACATTGTTATCCACCCACAGCTAATGGAATTTGTATCAAGCTATATAAATGCGACCCGATTCAAAGGTGTAAAAAAAATAAGCAATATTATTTCGATAATTCCTCCATATAAAAGAACCATACCCTTCTTCTCTATCTCCGTACACACATATTTTCGTTCAATAGGTAAAGTACATAATATTCGATAGAAATTTCCTCGTCATAGAGCTTTTTGAACGTTGTTGAATAAGTTGGGTTTCTTGCAGCAACTGTTTTTCTACGATAACAAACATAGACATTGAAGCAGAGCTGCGTGCCTTCTATAACGAAAGCAATACGCTATATTGCTTACTTTTCCTATATTTCTATATTGTATCGTGATTGATATCGAGCAGCCGCTTTCCTCTACCAAAAGGTGGCTAAATAAAGAGGAAGGGAAAAAAAACCAAAACGAGGATGTTCGTTCAAATATTTACCTTGCTTTATCGTTTCAAAGGCGTGGAAAAGAGTCAATTTTAATACATATTTGATCGCTGAGGCAAATACCATATCGATATTAGTCCGATTAAATGAACGTGCGTGGGTATTGATGAACAAATATATAAATATCTTTCAAATATGCATAACAGATTAAGGTAAGTAGACATACACGTCCGCTTGTATGAGGCAAGCTGATGAAAAAAATGTCAAAATCAACCCGGCTTACAAATATTTTACACTATTCGAGTATTTTTTTATCGAGGCTTCACAATCCTCCAAATATCAGATTATGTCACCGAAACAATTTTTTCTTTTTCACCAAATAAATACAAATTTTCAAACCAATTACATGACGCATCCTTATATACACAATCCAGAAACGTGACCACAAAACGATAACTAGAAATATCAAATAAAGGTCAAATCAATTCGAGGTTGGTCACAATAATAAGTCTAATACTGACGTTTTTATCCATAGTAGAAAGGAGACAACATGAAAAGCAGAACTTTTTTTTTAGCAGTTGAAAGATACATTTACTGGAGAGTTCAATCAGTTACGTAATTTAGCATTTTTTTTATACAGGGTGTTCGAGGAGAGATTATCAAGACTTGAAATTTGAATGGAGCCGGATACTACCAAAAAAACATTGTGGACGAAATAGTTGCCTACGTTAGAAATAAAAGGACCAACCAATTCTCTTGAATAAATGAGTATAAAATAAATTTTCAAACATAAGATTGAGTAGTAGATGCAAAATTGAGCATCTTTCTGGATGTTCGTTTATAGCCTAATCTCAAAATAAAAGGGGCCAGGGTTACTGCTGCATGTGGAATATAAACAATCCCTGAAAAAAATTAATGATGCAAATAAATTACTGCATGAAAAATAAAACAAATTCTGGTCTGTTCAGCTTTTACTTATCGTGAAAATTGAAGGGGCAACAAGTAGAACTCGTATTTCGCACCTACTGCCTTGAAAACATCTCATCAGTCACCCTTTGGAATTGGTCGAATGGACAATTATAATGCCTTTTTTTGGCCCTATTTTCTGTGTCATATCATCAATGGAAATTAGACTATTAGGGTCCATTCATTTACGGTGGATACGGAGGGATAACAACAAAACCCGTTTCGGGGCCCTAGAAGACCATCACCACCATTTTCGACGATGTCATTTCCTGAAACTAAAAATCATTCACTCAGTTCGATACCGAACAAAATCGATCAAATTTGAGAAATATGCTTAGATTGGAAGTTGATTTGATATCCTGAAGTAAATTCGATTGTGCCCAAATTTGGGAAAGGGGGTGCTGAGAGGCTAAAATCGTAAAAATTGTTTATTATCAAGCCGATTGCAAGGCAATCTAAAGTTGTATGACATATAGAAAAATGGGCTTCCTAGATCAATTAGGAGGGGACATATGAAGGTTTTTTCTCTTTTTGACCTTGAAAAAGAGTCTTCATCTCCTACCTCCGCTCCAAATTGAGCTAGGAAGCTGAAATTTGGACTGCAGACTAAGTAAGAGTCATAAATGTGCCTTTTGGGTTTTTTGACTTTTCAGATCGATTGCACTCTTTCACAGTCCCAAAAATGTGATTTTTTGGACGGGTTTCCTCATTTTTTGAGTTTGTCCCCCGCATATCTTCTTCCGCCCCTCCCACCTGAATTGGGCTAGTTAGTTGAAATTTGGTGAATGGATTAAATACAGAACCTAGATGTGGCTTCTGGTATTGTCCACTATTTAGCCCCATCGCACCTCCCTCACGTGATGTTTTTTTTTTCAAATCACATAGTCACACTATTTCAAGAAAATCAGGCTGAAAAAGCATCGAAAAGCGGTTTTTTTTTGTTTTTTGACAATAAGGTCACACTGGAGCCAAAATTAGCTTATATTGAAGATAGACCTCGCCATATCGATTTCCCAGCAGATTGTACTCCTGAATTGTCCTCCTTTTATTGTGAAATAATTTCAAGAAAAAATGATTAGCTGTACTGGAGGGTTTAAACTGTTGGAATTGTATTGTCCTTTGGATTTAGATGTTCTCAAGCCTCTAATAGAAAAAAAATCAAAAGTTTCGTTATCTCGGAGGACAAATAAAAGCAGTAAATTTTTTTTACTGGCAAGCGAACTACACGCCGAATGAAGCAATTTTTTCGCAGGCGTGTAGTAAATCATTCAAAATCACCCTTGCATCCAAAATTTCAGCCCCTAAACTCCATTTCAGGGCGAGTTGGTAGGGTAGACAGTAGACACTCGGGTCCTTTTTTCATCGCGTACTACCCTCAATATGGGCCACCTAGAGGCGAGTTAGTCACCCAGATTCGCGTGTAACACCTTGAGGGTGAATTTTTGGCCATGAAAAATGCATTTAAAAAAATAGAAAAAATGAGGGCAAAAAAATCACCCACTAGGTATTACACGCTGATCACTGAGCGACTACCTCACAACTAGGAGGCCCCTATCGAGGGTAGTACGTGGTGAAAAAAATGACTCCTAAATGCATTT
Source organism: Ferrisia virgata (assembly GCA_900060175.1). NCBI lineage: Eukaryota > Metazoa > Arthropoda > Insecta > Hemiptera > Pseudococcidae > Ferrisia > Ferrisia virgata. Next base: position 17,159 of record FIZR01001919.1, read on the forward strand.
CGTTCTTTGTTAATTTTTCGATATTCCACCCTTCGTATCCCCTCCCCTCCCTAATAGGGCTCAGGAGCTGAAATTTTGGCTGCGAGGGTTATTCTAAACGCTCTACACGCCTGTAAAGTTTTTTTTTTTTTCATTTGGCGTATAACACTTGGGGTAGCTCCCTTGTGAGGAAACTAGTTGAGGAGTGAGCTTCAGCTTATTACAGTTTTTTGTAAAAAAAGATAGAAGAGAAAATAAAAAAAAAAGGAAAGCATTTAAAAAAATTGTCTTTTACTTAATAAGTTATTTATCAAGAATGGGGAAATTTTTGTCATTTTCTCAACTTCTCGAGTGGTCCCTCCTCTCCTCTCCCCTCCCCCCTCCCAGATTCTATTCAAGACAAATCATATATTTCCTGAAATTCTCGAGTACTTTACAGGAACCAGGTGGACAATCTGGCTCTGATAGTAAGTAAATCGATCATCAATACGCAGAGGTATTTAGATTACATTCTAATTTCTCATACGTGAGTGAGAATACGTTGGTTACATCCCTAACGGGAGGATATTTCAGCATAAAATGATTCAACCTGAGCAAATATTACAACACGCGGTGCTAGCGAATAAAACGATAGAAGAAATAGTAAGAAGAAGTACACAGAGAAGGGTGCGAATGTACATACGAATTTGCATATACACTTACGAAATACACACACAGCATACACGTATACGAAATAAGCAGTTAAAATAATCGCATTGCGACGCCGAACTCGAGACTTGACAATTTTAAAACAGCACAGAGAGCGGTAGCGGAATGTTTCACTTTAAATGAAAACTATTAAACGCACAGTGGAAAAGGCAATTCGTTAATGAAGCTATTACAACAAATCATTCTTTCTCGCTCGCTCGCTCTTTTTCTGCTCATCCTGTCTCTCTGGAGTGTTAACGACGACGATGCCAATGCCGATGTGCTCTCCGCATGCTTTCGACGTGTGAGTGTGTAACTGTGTGCACCGTATATATGTATCCCAGGATAAAAACAACAACAACAACGGTATGGTATACATAGTATATGGTATACACCGTTCGCGCGATCTCTCTTCCTCTCTTTCTATCTCTTTTCTCCTTTCAGTCGTGTGCTTTTCTCTGTATCTTCTTCACTTCTACCCTCTGTACCAAACAACTTCATCAAATGCTGACCTTATCGTCGTATACGTAAACGTAGTATATACTACCGTAATATTGCTGGCTGCAGAAAACAAACACGTACGAGATTTTTACGCTATATACCGACACCGAGAAACACGTTGCTCCAAAAGTTACACGTACTACGTACGGTTTAAGAAGCACGATACGTAAAAATTCGCCAATATTTGGAGGGGTTTTTTGTTTTTTACACCTTTCTAATCGGGAATATAGAAACTTTCCTCAAATTACGATCGTGTAAAAAAATAATGCACGATAAAAAAAGTGAAATAAAAATCAAAATTCGGCCACCATTTTCTTCTCCAGAACAACCACCCTAGCCCATTACAATTTCTGGAACACAGGCGAACTCGTACGATTGGCGTCTATATCAATAGACAATGGCACGAAGAAACTTTCGACCAGCCATTTCTTCTTTTTTTTTTTTTTTTTTTGAACGCCGAACAAAACCATTGCCGCCGCGTTCCGTCGTCGTGAATTTATCGACATAAATAAAACATTTTTCGCTGGTCTCCAACACTCTACACCACCGTCAACGTCCGCCATTGTTACCGCTGCTTTCAATCCGATGCATGTTTTTTTCGTTCTATATTCTTCCTATTCTTATTCTTATTTTACTTTTTTTTCCCCCATTCTTTTTTTCCTCTTCATTGGCACGCTGAGCCGCGCCGTCTACTTGGACTCATAGTATAGGTCGATTTTTACGTTCGGTGCTTGTATGCCTGTTCATTCGCCGCCCACCGTGGCGAGAATTATGTGGCACGTGTAAATCTGGGTCCGAAAGCAATGCCATGCCAAGCCATACCATACCATACTAAACTAAGTACGTAGTATATTTTCGCATATCAGCTTTTTGCGCGCAGATAATACGGAATTTTTACGACCATTTATTCGGTGCTCATTCTTCTCTCCCTCGTTGCAATCGTCTTCAAATATACAGCTACGTTTACGCTCGAATCCGTTCGAAAGTGTTTTTATTGTAAGTGTTACAAGTCAGCGTTAGCTAGGTAAATAGTACTAGGTACTTAACCGAAATAGTCTTTCCTAATAAGGCTCAAAAACGGTCCCGACCAAAAATCGATAAAAATTGAGCCCAAAATAGTACTTACGGTCTAAAAACATCCAAAAAAAATTTTGATCCGCTACTCCCACTGTTTCCGGAATTATCGCCCCCCCCCCAATGTCGAAATTTCAATACGCCACATCTCTGAAATGGGAGGGTGAACAATTTTGAAATTTTCACAGATTATACATGTTACTGAGCACTATGAATGAGAATTTTTTGAAAATTTTCGGTTCACATTTTCCCAATTTTTTTTCATGTTGAAATTTTTAAAAAAGAATGGGGGCGAGACTCATGGCTGAAATTTTTTTTATCATCTTTTTTAGGTGATCATCCATTACATATATTTTTTGGGGGTTACGAAATTGAGTGCAACGTGTTCAAAAAAAATCAAAACCATAAAAAAAACAGGCTTTTCACTACATTTTCATAATTAATAAGGGAGGTATCCAACTCAAAGTGAAATTTCGAGCTAATGCATGAAAAAATTGAAAGGACATATTAAAAGAACTCCATTTCCAAAATTTCAAATCCTGAACTGCATTTCTCGAATTTTGGCAAATTTCTCAAATTTCAAAATCATCTCATCGTCCTGTATACACCATAAAAATTTGATATAATGAACGAAAAAAGCTGGAATTTGATAAATATCGTACTTTCGACCTCCCACATCGATTGAAAGCGGTTTCGAGATGTTTCGTAGCCTTCAGGAAATTTTGGACTTTTCCAGTGCTGAAGGAACAGTTCATAAAAATGGTACATATGAACAGCAGATAAAATTTGGAATTTTTGGAACCAGACTCCCTAGAAAGTTTTGTACGGCCCTAAAAACATCATAGCTAAAATTTCAGCCAATTTGAATAATATTAAACCGTGCCTCGTCAGTGTTGAAGTTACGAACTAAAGGTCACCAGCCAGAAGCCCGTGCACGATACTAATCCCCGCGACACGTGGTGAGTAGTGCTACGTTATCGGGCATAAGTGAATAGCTGAAACTGTCGAAAGGCACCCGTACTAAATTTTTCAACCGCCTAGCTCAATTTGGAAGGGAGATATCAGCGCCACGAATTTGAAAAATAAGAAAAATTGACCAAAGAAACTAGTGAAGAATTTGATATTTTTGTGTGGGGATGATGACCTTCGGTCAAAATTCGGTCATGTTCAAATATGAGAGAGAGGTGTTAAGGGGCTGAAATCTGAAAAATTGTTCGTTATTATCGTAGGCGTCACCGCATGGTGTACTGAGTGTGCTTGGGCACACCCTACTTTTTTCAGAATTTTTTCTCTCCCCAGGCATCAAAAATTCAAAGTAAATTTCTCATTTTACAAAGATAATACTTCTAACTGTTTTATCGAAGGTCAATAATGCAAGAACTTTTTCATGATTTTAAATATATATTTTTTAGCAGTCTAAAAAGACTGCGAAGAAAAGCCTGCTAATGTACGGAAATTTGTTTTTATCACACAATTTGAAATTGTTTTGCAGCACCCAAGTAGTAAGTAAGACGCTGTTGTACTGCGGTTCACTTTGAGGGTTCAACCCCCCCCCCTCCATGACTGAAAAAATCAGCTAACAAGATCAAAATTTTGGGTAAATTAGTCAATTTCTAAAAAGCGTAGTTTTCAATGCTTGAAACTGAAATTTTTCTCAAAAATTTTCGCCCTTGCTTTGCTCAGTCATGAATATGAATTGAATTCGGTTTTTGCAAGCAACGAAAATTTGAACTTAGCTCTGAGGTCGTCTATCAAAACAGTGGTGCAATTACAAAAAAAATGATTTCGAATCTCTTTCCAATTCTCTACAACACCGCAGAACAATGTTCACTTTAGGTCTGACTAATCTCGAAAAATAACCGTTCAAAGTTCGGACGTTTGTAAAAAATCCCAATTATTTGGATATCACAAGGATCAGTCGTCCTCTATCCGGAAGGGTTAGCACCGAAACAATAGTGATTTCTACAATAGATCATTGAGAGAAACTAAAAAAAAAAAATTGTGCAAGATCGAAGTACTAAAAATCCGATGTAAGATGGACCCTACCAATGAAAACTTCAGTTAGCACCTTTGCACCATTACTTCATTATGTTCTTTCTCTGTCTTTCAAAAGTCACCTTAATTCTAGCTTCTGCACGAACTAAGCTCTCAAAAATACAGCATAACAATTCGCCATCGTCACCAAGGTTGAAGTTGACGCAAACAGAACGAGTAAAATTTACTGAAGAAGAAACAAACCAAAGTGAAAAATCTCAGCTATATACCTAGCGACAACTTTCAGCAGATAGATGTTATACTACATATTATACGGATACACTACATAATAACTTGACTTATACCTACGTATACATACAAAGTACATACGTTGTATCTTGTAGCATGCATACTGCTCATAGGTAGGTAGGTATATATGAGGACGCAGCGCAGCGCAGTGCGACAAGACGAAAGATGAAATGAACGAGGAGAGATTATTCGAAGAATAAAACTACCATAAAACAGATGTCATAAATCAAAGACGAGGTGACATACGGCAATTTTTATCTGCTACTCGACGTAAAATAATGCAGACGTAATCTTTTAAAATAACTAGAACAGAATTTCTCCTTACATACGCCATTTTTTATAATAACGCGGGCATCGGGCGCAGGGTAAGGGATTTAAATTCGGCTGACATATCCGCGGTACAATTTTAAATTTCACGTAAAAATACCCGGCGAATTGTACCCGAGAGACTGCAGAACGCTAGGCATAAACGAGCCCGACATAAGTTACATAATAAATTTAAACTTGTCATTTTTAAGGGATTAAGTACTTTTAAAAAGTTTTTGCGCAAAATTACTCTCCGCTCGCGACTTAGCTGTTTAAGTACATCGTCGTATGTTCCCATCATACTAGTACTAACCAAGTAGTAAACGTATAAACCGTGGGCCATCTTCATCGCGATTGTAGTTGAAGCGCAGTATAATAATAAAATGTGTAGTATACTTACATACTTAATATAGTTGGACAGAATTTTTATTTGAATTTTTGATTCCTTAACTTGTGTATGAGTGCACCATAATAAAGTAACACGAATAGTTAAGGCTATGAAATAACCCTAGTGTGAGAGAATTAAAGCCCCCCCCCCCACCTCCAAATTACCAAGTTAAGCAAAAGCAATAAACACGACGACAATTCTGCACATTTTTCTTCTCTCCAAGCAGACTTATTTTTCTCCCCTCTTGCATTGTCACATAAGCTGAAAAAAAGCATTGCCCTAATCAGCATTGAGAGTTGGAAGGGTTCGATTAGACTAAAAAGTTGAAACCACCAGAAAGCACATCTGAGGTCCTTCCTGATTGTAGATAGCCAAATTTAGGCTTCCTAGCTCGATTTGGAAGGGAGTTATGCGAGCAAAATACTCAAAAAATGAGAAAACCTGACCAAGAAACCACATTTCCAGGGTTATGAGGGAATAAAACGGGGCTGAAAAGTCGAGACCCCCAAAAGGCACATCTAGAGTACTTCCTAAATGTACATACCGAATTTCAACTTCCTAGCTCTATTTGGAGGAGAGTTATGCGAGCAACAAACTCAAAAAACTCAAAAAATGAGAAAACCTGACCAAGGAACCACATTTCCGGGGCTATGAGGGGGTGAAATGGGGCTGAAAAGTCAAGACAATCTAAAGGTTTACTTGGGGTCCCTACTAAATGTACATACTTAATTTCAAGTTCCTAGCTCAATTAGGAGGGCAGTTATGCAAGGAACAAACTCAAAAAATAGGAATAGTCGACCTAAAACCAGCCCTCATGATGGAAAAACCTAAAAATTCAAATGAAAATAGGACTACTTGGTCCAAAAAATTATGTAAACGACTATAATATATTAAAAAATGCAATTTTTGATGATTAAAAAATCATGTTTTCTAAAACTTTTATCCTCACTTTGCTCAGGCATATATATTTTTCACGGACAAATTGGGCTGTGAGGGGTGTAGTGGGGCTGAAAAGTGTAGACCCTCAAAATGCACATTTGGGACCTCTATTAAATGTATATACCAAATTTCAGCTTCCTAGCTCTATTTGGAGGAGAGTTATGTGAGTATCAAACTCAAAAAACTCAAAAAATGAGAAAATCTGACCAAGAAACCACATTTTTGGGCCTACGAGGGTGTGAAATGGGGCTGAAAAGTTGAGACTCCCAAAAACAACATTTGCGGTCCCTACTAAATCTACATACTTAATTTCAAGTTCCTAGCTCAATTTGGAGGGCAGTTATGCGAGGAACAAACTCAAAAAATAAGAAGAACCAATCAAAAAATCACATATTTGGGGCTGTGAGGGGTGTAGTGGGGCTGAAGGGTCTAAACCTTCAAAAGGCACATTTGGGATTCCTACTTAATGTACATACCGAATTTCATCTTCCTAGCTCCATTTAGAAGAGAGATATGCGAGCAAAAAATTAGAAAAATGAGAAACCAAAACCAAGAAACCACATTTCAGGGGCTGTGAGCAGGTGAAATGGGGCTGAAAAGTCATGAAGCCCCAAAAGGCACATCTAGGGTCCCTACTGAATGTACATACGAAATTTCAACTATTTAGCTCATTTTGGTGGGAATGTATAGGAGAACCTGCATTTTTTCAAGATTAAAAAGGGGAGAAACCCTCATATCTCCCCTGCTAATTGACCTAGGAGGTTAATTTTTGCATGTATGACACAACTTTGGATTCTATATCGATTGACTCAAACAGGAACAATTTTCGTGTTTTCGGATCCTCAGCACCCTCCTCCCCCAGAAAATGAGACAAAACTGAATTTTCACCCAAGGTCACTCCCACTCATATATATCTAATTCGTAACCAGACTGAGCCGACTGACCGAAGTGGAGTGATTTTAGTCAGTATAAATCAGAGTAAATGATTTTAGTATTCGGAAGAAAAAATGAAAAAGGATAAATATCTGACATGGCAAAAAATTGTCTTAGTGATCTTGTAGGACTCCAAAACGGATTTTGTTGGTATCCCCCCCGTTCATCCCACCGTTGTTCGATAGACTGTAATATCGTGGTTCGATTGACAAAATGACATAGAAAATCAGGCTAAAAATGAACGAAATTTAGTAGCAATAATAATACACGACAGGAATGTCTTATTGTAACATTATCATGTTTTGATTACTAATGAACGGCTGTAACGCTTAGTTTTATGCCTACTCGTGTAATAAATTTATTCCCCCGAGACTCTGGTCGCGGTATAAACAGCTACGTATACCATACTCGATGCGAGCGACGACGAGACAGTTTTACCACCAAAATAAACCATCTAGATACGAAGCGAAATTTTTTCCTCCCTGTAGAGATAAAGGAATAAACCACCCCTCACCCTTCACATTGTAGTTTTGCCAATCGTAATACACCAGGTACCTGTATAATGGCTCCCAGGCTATGTGTAATCGCTAAGAGGATTTACACTATCAGCATCGAAGCTACGAAATAGTGCAGAGCCAGGCAGGGCAGATCTCACCAAGGTAAAACAAGCAGACATTTTTTTCGTTACGTCATTACTTCACTCTTGCTATCTGTGCTGTGGTTAGTCGAGCGTATTTCGGCTTCTTTGAAATATGAGTAACGAACACAGTCTGCTGGTATAGAACTTGAGAAGAGTTTCTACATATATTAACTGTACGAGTATCAGCTGTTTGGGGAAAACTCTGCACATAATTTTCTGAATTGTACCAATGTAGATAAGTCTGCCTACTTTCAATTTAAACGCTTATAAGATCTAAGTAGTTGATTAAGAGACACAAGAGACCAGATAATGAATGTCCGGAAAATCATTGAGAAGTGCAAGCATTTCAACATACTTGCAGTGATGTGCTCCACAGGCCAACACTTTTGACTACATGAATTGGAAGAAAGTTTTCAAAGCTTTAAGAGAAATGGCAGTCCTTATTGTATATCAGATCTGACGATAAAATACTATGGTGCTGGTGAGAGTTTATGGTGAAGAATCTGTGGCTTTTCAGGAGAAACAAAGAATGTGCCAAGGAGGCATATTATACTTCGCAAGGCTTTAGAGCTCCAGTCTGCGATATGCTAGTGATATCACCCTGATTATCTTGGATGAAGAAGAAATGGCAGAACTTATCAACCAGGTGAAAGTAACCAGAGGGAAATTTGGACTTCGTATGAATGCATCAAAAATGAAAGTTATGGTAGTGAATCTGGTCAAGTGTCTTCCAGTTTCCACAGCCCTGAGCGAGTACAAAAAAGTCACCCAATGAATACAGGAGTTAGTTAGACTGAGTGTTTATGAGAGGAACACATTCAAGAGAACTTTGTACAGGTGACCAGAAAAGAAGTCGAAAATCTCAGCAAAAGATTTTTAGATGGAGCGGAGGGGGGAGAAGGAAATATAGAACCCAAAAAGGTCCTCATTAGTCTTCGAGGACCCCGAAACGATTTTTATTGATACTCTCCCATTTCCAGAAATGCACCTTTTTTTCTATTGAAAATTCGATTTTTAGGCATGGATATGTTCTAGGAAAAGGAGAAGGGGGGCGGTTATTTTATAAAAATGTAACGTTTTTGATATGATTTTTGCACTTTATGTTGAAATTTGACATGGATGTTTCATTAGAAAAGCTGAAAAATAAAGAAATAGAAAAGTTTGATAGTGAAAAATAAAAAAAAAATTAAAAAATTAAAAATAACAAGAAATAAATAATAACAAATAAAAAAAACTGAAAAAAATAAAAAAATTTGAAAAATGAAAAAACTATGAGTTTTATGACTTTTATACTTCACATTAAAATGTTATTAAAAAATAAAAGAATAAAAAAATTGAAAAAAAAAAACAAAAAAAATGAGATAATAAAAACAAGAAAAGTTAAAAAAAAATAAAAAAACTGAATAATGAAAAAAATTGATCACTTTTACAATTTATGTCAACACATTGACATGAACGTCCAATTAATAATAAAAACTAAAAAAATTGAAAAATTATAAAAATCAAAAAAAAGTTTTTGATTTTAAATTTTTGATTAAAAAATCGTGATAAAAGATGATTATAAAGGATTTTCGTATTTTATGCTAAAATGTTGACATGGATATATTACATGTCCGTGATCTAGAATTTTTCCCCGAAAGGAAAAAGTACCTGAATTTTTTTTTCAAAATTTTGCCCTCGTTTCGCTCCAAAATTCACACATTTCCATTTCATACTAAAAATTAAGCTTCCTACACTCCCCTCTCCCTTCAACAAAAATATTTTTAAATCACACAAATGTAAATATTCATTTTTTTTACTACCATCCTGAGGATGTAGCTTCCCAACCAAATCACCAAACTCTACCTACGATTGATGGTACATGATTAAGGTTCAGTTTATTTCTAATCCAAAAAAAAAAATTATGAGAAAGTTGAAAAACTTTCAAAGAAAATTACAATTTTGTACCAAACCTAAATTATTTTACGTATTCAAAAATTATTATCGAAGGATATGTAGATTTTTTTTGCTTTACCCCCGGAAAATAAAATTTAACACACCGTAGCCCCCTTTAATCGACATGTTAATTGAAAATTTGCATCTTCGTACAGTCTGTCCAAAAGAGTCGATATTTAGAGAATTTTCATCAATTGAACCATACAAATTCCTCTTCTAATTCAGCTACGAGACTGGAATTTGTTGTGAAGGTCAAACAGACGTCCTTGAAGTATGCGAAATTGAGGAGAGCATTTTGATTTCTCACGTTCTAGCCAAAATCTAGCTCCCTTTTCATACGCAAATCTAATTTATATCGAGAAAATCACGAAAAAAACTTTTCTTCATATGTTAACTAGATCTTCATACCATCATCAAAATAATCATTTTAATTGCGTTTTGCCTTTTACATAGCTTATGTTCATTCTAGATGTTACTTAAGTTAGCCATCGTAGATACCTACAATGATGAAAAACGCTTATATGTAATTAAACATACGTAATACTCGCCTATCAAAAAATTCAAAACCAAAAAAAAAAAAAAAAAAAAAAAAAAAAAAAAAAAAAAACGAAAAATAAAAATCACGACTTGATAACATTAAAAGGGTATACCGAAGAAGCTCGTGAAATATACCAAACCGCGATAACTGATTACGTAGTAGTAGTAAGATAATTTTAGCAAAAAGTGAAAAACTTTCCCTCTTAATAGAATCAAATCTCTTCGGAATACTAATTCGGCTCGAAAAACACGATGTAGTAGGCTGGTAAATTTTTCAAAAATAAGGCTAAAATGCGTTACGCGAGATATACCAGATACATGCGTTCAACATGAACGACGCAATGTCGAAAAAGCTGTAGAAAATATTACACTTGTGATATCCAAAGCTACGGCTGCGGCTGTTGATGGCTCACGTTGGCTCGATAAATCGTACAAAAGTTTGGGTAACGTGGCCTGAGGGTGTAGTGTGGAGCAGGGCACCGGGCACGGGTAGGCTGCAATACTTACGCCGGCCGGTTAATTTATATTTTTCAATAAGTTTGACCCAATTCGTCGTCAACGAGAGGGACGCTATACTACGTACTGTATGTTATAAGTATAATAAACAGGGCGCTAACATGAATAGCAGCTGGGCAGAGTAAAGAGAAATCGAAAATTTAACCATTCGCGTGTAATATACGTGAGCTGGACTTTCGTTTGTGTACTTACCACTTAGGAAGCTACCGTATGGTGGACATTAAAATGATAGAGAAAGTGGAAGCATAAGAGGTGGTACGTGGAGGGTGAACCACGTTCTATTTTATAGCGTACGTACCTTCCCATGTATATGTGTGTAATATGTAGTTTGACTTTGCGGGGCAATTTGGGTGAGGGTTTGTTGCTGGAGAAGTTGTGTATCAGCACAGTGTGAGCGAAGTGTGGGGCTGAAATATGCGGTATTGCCAGTTACAACATTATGTGTAGTAGTCGTGCGTTGTTGTTGTTGTTATTGTTGTTGTATGTGAACTAAAATGAACTTCTACAATTGTTTAACTTTTGCACATTAATCACAAACGTAGTCGACACCTCCCATCTGGTTGTGAAATTACTACATCGTATACAGCATACATGGTATATGGCCGAGATCAGTGTACTATATGTACACCATAATACGTACCTACCAACCAACCAACCTACCTACCTACCTATTCTACGTACGTGGCATAAGTTACACATACCAACCCAACACAATATCCATCTTGTATAGCGTAACAGGATGTATTTGTTGGAGACTATCAACAATATTGTGTGTACCGTGTACGCGTTTTGAGTACGTATCGCACGTACCTCTCTCGTAATTCATCGCGTATATGAGTACCGCATCCAAATGGCGGATCAGCCTGTGTAATAAAAATTTTCACCGTAAACATTCTAGGTATGGTACACCCTTCATTGGTGTAGTCGTTGGCCAAAATAATGGCTTAATTTCCATCGCCTCGTCTCGGTGCGAATTGTACAACCTTAAAATGGAAAAACGCATCGCGAAACGATGCTTTTTCAGTCTGATTTTCGTGACATATTACAATCATGAGGATTGGAAAAAAAAAACATTGTGGGTAGGAAGAGTGTGAAGGGCTGAATGAGGCTAAACAGTCGAAACTCCCAAAAGGCACATCAAGGGTATCTACAGACGGAACATACGTCATTTAAATTTCCTAGGGCATTTGGAAGGGAGTTATGCGAGGAATAAACTCAAAAAATTAGAAAAATCGACCAAAAAAACACATATTCAAGGCTGTGAGGGGGTGCATTGAGGTGGAAAAGTCGAGGCCCCAAAAAAGCACATCTAGGGTCCTTACTGATTGCACAGACCTAATTTCAACTTCTTAGCCCACAATTTAGAAGGGGATAAAAAAATACATTTAGGGCTGAGATAAGCTGCGAGGTGGTGCAATGGAGCTGAAAAGTCAAGACCTCCAAAAGGCACATCTAGGGTCTCTACTATATGTACATACCAAATTTCAATTTCCTAGCTCAATTTGATGAGGAGGTAAGGGAGGAACAGACCTTTTTCAAGGTCAAAAGGCGAAAACCCTTCATACTTCCCCTTCTAATTAACCTAGAAGATTGATTTTTGGATGTGTTATACAACTTAATGGGGCAAAACAATTTTAACCCAATGTCATCATCGAGCGGAGTAAATGATTTTAATATTCGGCGGAAAAATAACATGAATAAAATGAAATGAAATCATGCCTAAGAATCATCATTATAGTTTTCTAGTACCCGAAACGGATTTTGTTGATATCACCCCCCCTCGTCCGCCGTTGGTCGATAGACTGTAATAGCCTGGTTTTCATTGACAATAT
>FIZR01001925.1:0-30197 GCA_900060175.1 Ferrisia virgata
ATTTTAAGGAATTTTTTTTTTAATGAATTTTATAACTACTCAAGACGAAAGTATTATAATACAACCTTTCCTATTAAACTTAAGAGCTCATACGTGGAGAGAATTTTTTTGAGGTGTCTACCAACCAGTTTTTCAGGGTACCAAGTGAAAAAAAATAATCGTTTTTTTTGACCCACCCTACTGTACAGTAAGTTGTAGTGAAAAAAAAACATTCCTTGGATTTTAACCAAACTCACAAAGGTGGTTGACTTTGAGTTGAATACACACTGCACAAAATTTTGTGCCCCTAGCTCAAGGGGGTAGTGGTGGTGGAAATATAGGTCCTCAAAGTGGGGTTATTTTCAAAAAAAAATGTAGTTTTTCGTCATTTACACGCCCCTAAAATAGTGAGTGTAGGACTCCGGTCACAGCTAAAAAGATGCGATTTGAGTTTCTACGTCTACTTAACGTATTTTCAGTTCGATCCGAGACTACTTTTAGTCCTCTACCAGAAGGTTGGAAAGTTACATTTTCTATTTTTTTTTTTTTAATGCAATTAAGGGGCCTTTTACTTCAAACATGCGTCCAAAATTTTATTCAGCTCAGAGCAGCTGATTTAGGTCGAAATAATTGGGATAGTTTTGCATAGCATTGCTGCCAACTTGGAAAATAATTTTGAGACACAAAATTGCGCAATTTTGCTATGAAAAAGAGCAATATTTCCAACTTTTATTAATAAATGAGATTGGCAGCACCGCTATATGCAAAACTATGCAGCTATTTCGATATGAATTCGACCATAATTGCATTTTTCATTTTTTTTTTGAAAAATGCAATATCTCGATTTTCGCGATTTGTAACTTTTTAACCCCCTGGTAGAGAGCCAAAAATGATCTCGAAGTGAACCGAAAATACGCTAGGTATACGCAGAAACTCAAATCGCATCATTTTAGCTCTGTGACCGGGGCCCTATACCATTTTTAGGGGGCGAAAATGACGAAAAATTACGTTTTTTTTTCTTCGAAAATGACCCTACTTTGAGGGTCTATAGTTCCACCTCCTTTGAGCTAGAAGCTCGCAAAATTTTTGTGTGGTTAGTTTTCAACTCGAAGTCAACCACCACCATGAGTGTGGTCAAAATTCGAGGTATGTTTTTTTTGCACTCCACCCCACTGTACAGGCATCAAAAAATTGAACAAATGAGCAGTTTTAGAATTTTGATCTCATTACCAATCCAAGCGGTGGACCTTGTAGATAAAAATTTTTCCTTCAAATTTTGTAATGTACACATTTTGCCTGTCTTCATTATTGAAGGGGCAGAATTCGTTAGAATTTTATGAGCTCCTTTAAAAATTCAAGGTAGGCAAATTTCGTATGTAATTTGACAAAAATGCTGTGGAAGTTGTCTAGTACAAGGTTCACCATTTGTTAGGAAGAAGACGTAGATTGCACATCGTAACGTTTATTTCTACACTGATTTTGCGTACAAATGTAGGGTCGATGGTAAAGGTAAAAGATAAAATAAATAATAGATAACATGTATGCCAACACCATTTAAAACCACGATTTCAAAAAAAATTTTGTTTTCACCCCCCCCCCTCCCACTCCTCGCCCCATGTAACATTTGTGTAAACCGTGGTTTTGGATGGTGAACTTTTACTAGGCGACTTTTACATTTTTTGTTGTATGCAAAATTTGCCCATCTTGATTTTTTGAAGGAGCTCTTAAAATTCAAACGAATGCTATCCCTTCAATAATGAAGGTAGGCAAAATTTGTGAGTGACAAAATTTGTAGGGAAGTTTTTTCTACGAGATCTGCCACTTGGATTTTTAATGAGATCAAAATCCTGGAACTGCTTATTTGTTAAATTTTTAGACGCCTGTACAGAGATACATATGGGGAATGAGGAGGGGTCTCAGAGGCGGTCAAAGTACCATAGTTGAATTCGCCTCTGTCCGTACTCTAATATTCTCCCATTGATCTAATTGAATTATCATTGTCCCCTTTCCCTTCACTTCTTCTCCTCTCCACCCATCGGTTATTCATTATATAATTTATTTGTTCGATAATTGACTGTGTGATATTTCGGTTTAAAGAGCAAACGCCACGCGAGCGACGTTTGAATTGGGTTAAATTTATAAAATCGGCAGTAAAAATACGGCGCTTACTTGACATTTATGAGGCACGCTGGCGTAGAATCCGTCGTGTAAGCCGTCGCATTTGAAGTCAATATCATCTGGTATAGCATTGTAAAATGGATAATCGGTTAAATTATGACCGTTCAGTTCGCGAGGTAAGTTAGGATCTAGAACGTAATCAATTTGTGGAATTCCGGTTAACTGGGGTTTCGTAACATTGGTAGCAGTTGCTGCCGCCGCCGGGCCATTCTCTTCGTCGGTATGCTGTAAATAAAAAAAATAAATAAATAAATAAAAAAAAACACACACATGAGGAAAAAATTCGCAAAAATAGCTTTAAAAAAATACGATACGTATCCGCATACATATGCATTATGTGCACATATAACACCTCAGATCGACTTAATTGTCGTTACTTATATTAAAATGCGAATTATATAATGCCAGTTGTGTAGGTACTATTAGGTAGCTAGGTACCTTTATGTTAGTAATTTTTTTGCTCGTTCTTAATGGAGCGATCCGGTGATGATTTGTAGAACTAGTTGAAAGTATCATAATGTGTTATATATGTATACGTAGTGAAGGAAATGTATTCGTGTATGCATAAATTTACCATTTACTAACCTCTTTCTGTTCTGCTGCTTTTGTTTTAGCCTGAAGTACAACAGCCGATCCACGTAGAGCTTCAATAGTCGTCGATATAGTAGTCCAGATGAGTATACCTACACAGTTAAAAAGAGGCCATTCCGTATTAGTGCATAGGATGGTAAGTACCTACACAAAAATACGTAATGTATAAAAAAGTTTTTGTAAGTCGACGCGTATGTGTGTTACACTGCGGAATTGAAGAAGATAAATAGTATCTTGTGATTATGTTAAGAATTGTCCAAACTAAGGTACTAATGTGAGCTGTTTAGAGATATGTACTAAAGTGCACTATGCTTACATTTAATTTTACTTACTTACCGATTACAAATTTCCGCGATAAAATTAATCCCGATCTCCGCATTTCAATCTGTGGAAAAGATGAAAAAAATTATAAAATTTATGCAATCAGATCGAAATAATGAAATTACGAAAAGGTCATTATGATAAACTTAGAACTCGAAATTCTCCAAGTTTATGGATACTGTTTTATTTTTGTTTTTATTTTTTAAATCTGACTATGGTTATTTTATGGGTAATTTTCCTTGATTATGTCGGCTGATGTAATTTAGTTTTAATTTTTCATCCATTTTCTATGTTGGTAACTTTGGCAAGAGCACGTTTTTTGACAACAAAATGTATTTTCGATTATTTTTATTTAATTCGTACGATGTAAAATACTTTTTTTCATTTATTATAAATTATTGTTGAAAGTTACTCTATGTATTATTTCAAAAGGCTTACCCATACAAAAAAAAAAAAAAAAAAAAAAATTTTGTCGTCAAAATACGTGCTCTTGCCAAAAGGCTTACCCATACAAAAAAAAAAAAAAAAAAACGAAAAGAAATTTTGTCGTCAAAATACGTGCTCTTGCCAAAGTTACGAACATACGTGTGTTTGAAAAAACTGACGAAAAACGTAAATTAAAATTACATTAGCTGATATGAATAAGGAAAACCATCCGTAAAATATCGAGGTTTCATACATTCGACCATTTTGAGCGATGGTGTCGTCTTCGACACTACCTTCATTTTCTTCGGCGCTTGAAAATGAGGTCTTCGGGGGCATCTTCTCTATACATAAGATGTACGTTGAGGAAATTCTGATAGTGTATTTGTGTACCGAAATGCCAACACCGTGAACTGGTCATCATGGTTTAGCGTTACAAAAGCGGTTTTTGTTTGGGTTGCTTTTGACAAAGGGAACTGTAAATACAGAGTTTGCAAAAGATTAAACCTTTCATTTTCTGCGCCATATTGTCAATAAAAACCAGGCTATTTTGACTGTCAACATACGCTGAGTGGGGGAGGGGAGGTGGGCATCAACAAAATCTGTCTTGGGGTCCTAGAATACCATTGAGACCAGTTTTGGCCATGTTAGATACTCGATAACGACTGAAATTGGTGAAATGTAAGAAATGGACTTGTATTGATATCGAATTTAATATTTTTGAGTGAGGATGACCGTGGGTCAAAATTCAATTATGCTCAAATTCAAAGAAAAAGTTGCTGAAGAATTAAAATGGCAAAATTTGCCCCCCCCCCGCCCTGCAAAATAAAGTTAGCGGTTGAAATTTGTCATGTACAGTTAGTGAAGGTCCTAAATGTGCGTTTTGGGGGTTTCGACTTTTCATAGCCATTGCACTCCCTCACAGTCCCGCAGCCTCAAAAAGTGGTTTATTGAGTAGTTTTGTTCCACCCATATTTCGTCTCCAAATTGAGATGGGAGGTTGAAAGGTAGTATGTCGATGAAGGGGAGGGGGCGATCCTAGGGCAACATTTTGGAACTTTTGAGGTTTTCAGCCCTTTCGCACACCATCTCGGACATGAAAAGTTAGTTTGTGCGGGTTTTCTTTTTTCAGGCTCATTCTACTCATACCCCCCCCCCTCCAAATTGAGCTAGGGAGGCTCAAAAAGGATTGGAAAATTCGCGTTTCTCCTTCGTTACTGACTTGTGTAAATGGTTGATAGTTCGGTACTGATGTGGTACACTTGAACATCTTTGCTGGCGTTACTTATCTCGAGCATATTTATGGATTTACGTTTCATTTGGTGACGAAAGGTGTCGAGAAAATATCACTTCAAAATGTCGAAAATAAAGAAAAAAATACAGTTTCAATTTTTTGGGCTATACTGGGTGTTTTGTATTAACCTACCTTCCTTCATATCAGTGATAGGTCAACTTATGAGACTTACATGTATGATGATTAGCATACCCAAAATATCGAAGGGGCTGAGATGTGATATTTCCAAAATTTCTTTTTCGTCCAAACCTGCTACTTTGAAAATTCATAGAAAAAAAATTGATATCGATAAAAATTTGTTGTTTGCTCCTCAAAAACAGTATATGCTATCGAGTATGTGTGGTATGAACATTGAGAGTGGGGGTGAAGCGATTCGTATGATATGACAAAATAAATACAAAAAAACATGACAAAAAATTTGTAACTTTATTTGCTTTTGTGCAAACAACTTTTGAAAAAGCTAGAATGAACAAGTCATTAAGAAATTTAAAAATTAACGGAAGAGTACCTTCAACTCAGGGGGGGGGGTAACCGCAAGAAGTGTATTTATTCGGAGAAAAAAATGTAAAATTTTGAAATTTATTAATTTTTTTTCCAAAATTTCATGATTTTTTATTTTATGACATTCCATATTTTTTTCTCTCTATTTGGAAGCGAACTTCAAGGTTTCCGCTAAGACCATCCGCTAAGACCATGGAGAGGAGGTGCACTGTTACTCATTTTAAAGATTTTCATTGGAGTGCTATTCACAAAAAGCTAAAAAAGTTGCAAATTTTTAATCAAATTTTTTTGTATTTGTTTTGTTATATTTTACAAACCACTTCTCCCCCACTCTCAATGTTCATGCCACACATACTCGAATGTATATACAGAGTATTGGAGCAAACGTGGAATTTTTATCGTTATTCATTTTTTTTCTACAAATTTTCAAAGTGAACAGCAGCAGGGTTGGGCAAAAATGAAATTTTGGAAATAATACTTCTCTGCCCCTTCGATATTTTGTGTATGCAAACTATGATACATGTAAGTCTCTTGAGTTGATCTATTACTGGTGTAAGGGTAGGTACGATAAGGCGAAACACCCGGTATATATATACCTATTACCTAATGATTCATTTCTGTCTGGGTTTTTCTGTCATATTGTTGAAGAAATCTAGGCTACCTCAGACTATCTCGACTTATAGGTAATTGAGGGGTGGTGTGGTATCAATAAAATTGGTTCCGGGGTCCTATAGAAGACCAATGAGACCATGATTGTACATGTCAGATATTTATTCTTTTTATTTTGTTTTTATATAAGTCAATAATAAATTCGTCAATGAAACTGTAATTATAATCCATTATTTTTAGGGTTAATGGCGTATGAAGCCATGCCCATAAAAAAAAGAGAATAAAAACATCCATTATTTGTATTCAATTTTTTTTTTCATTCATCAACCATTTTTTTTTCTTTGCAATCGTTACGAACGAATGTACGTAACGTAAGGTTGATTAAAATTCATTCATAGTATTTCTTTGTATTCGAGCGTTCATGTGAGGATAAGTAGAATCCGATACACACGGATTATCCTTTTCGGATCGGTACAGATTTAATTTAGTTGACGATGAAACATAGTCGCATGCGTGTACCAAATACGTAAGTATTACGTATCACTCGCATTTATACGACTCGTCGACCCTCCTCTCACCTGACAGGTCTCATACAAGCCCATACATACGTTCTTAAGTATGTCTACGTACAAACGTGTACCTATCCTATACCTACCTACATACTAGAATAAGTGTGTATGAAATTCATAATCATAATGGCATACACACGTCGTGTACTTACTTACGTATATGTATGTATGCGTACATATACACCACGACGTAGGTAGGTAGATAGGTATATACAAAGTACCAACGATATTTGAATCACGAAATTACCTACTCGCATTTGATAATCACTTTCACTGGAACCGATGTGGCACGATAAATAGGCTACCTACGTTTAATCATCATTTTACTCTTCGCCCTATGATTCGTCCCATCTCGTCGCACCCAACGTTCGACGATGTTGTCTGCCGCTCGCCCCCGCTCCTTTGATGGCTGGTGGGTTACAGTTGGAGGAAAAAATTTTTCAATCGAACGTGTACTGTTACACTAACGGTAATTAATTTTCCGCGAAATGTCGCCATCTTATGTATATATGTATGTATTGTTTATAATTTTATTCGACGATGAGGCGTAGACCGCGACAGTTTAATGATAACAGCTTCGAATACAGCGACAACTAGGACTGGTGTTGCGAAATTTTCACCAGAATCCACCCATAGTTTGGTCACAGTTAACGAAGAAAATGATTTTGGTGAAATTTCAGCTAGGTGCAGCTGTATGTAATTGTGCATCGAGATATTAGGAATTTTTTATCAAGTTCAAAATTTGGAAATATAAACAGCCGGGCGTCCAATAAGTGTGAAATGGGTTTAAATTAACGTGGTGAAAATTTTAGCTTTGTGGCTTTCGTAGAAATTTTAGTTCAAAATTGAAAAATTGGGAAAAAAAATTTGATTTGAGGTAATAGCTTTAGTGCGGCTATTTTTGACCAAAAATAACATTTGAGATTTTTAAACTTGAGCCTGCTTTTTGAAACCAAATGAGAAGTATCATTTTTTCGTGTAGGTAGTCGACTAATGTTATACAGAGTAAATTTTTGGCATAGTAACGAAAAATTATTTTCAAAAATTCAACTGAAAATTTTTCAAACATGAAAAAATCATCGTCGTTACAATTTTTTTCAAAAACTACCTATTGGAAAAAGTAGAATTGAACGAAATAAAGAAGTACAAAATTGAACCCCCTACAGACCCTGTTGTTCTCGTAAGAGGTCTTCATAGAATTCTTTTACCTCTTGACTCCAAATACAGTAGCATACCTTCGATATCCTCGAGTTAAGCTTTATTAATTTCAGGTTTAGCATCTTCCCTGACGTGTAAATCTCGAATTCGCTTCAAAATTCCTGCAGCAATAAGACTTTTTCTTCGCTATTTTGCTTTTTTAAAAATTTCGTTTTCGGTGAACGATTTTATTGATAACCGCAAGCCATATCAAGTACGTGAAAGACTATCGATTAACGGAGGATGAGAGGGGGAGGAGTATGAACAAAATCCGTTTTGAGGTCCTGGAAGTCCACTGAGATCATTTTTGACATTGTCAGATATTCTTTAAAATTTTTTTCTTTCGAACTAAAAAACAGTTGCTCAGCTCGATAGCGACCAAAATCGGCCAAATTTTAAAAATAGCCAAGAATTGGCAGCGTATTTGATATCTTCGAGTAAGGATGGCCTTGGGTTAAAATTGTGCTGTGCCCAAATTTGGGGAAGAGGGTGCTGCGGGGCCAAAATGACAAATTGTTCTCTCGAAATCGGGCTAGGGAGTTGAATTTGGCGTGTGCGTTTAGTATTGGTCCCAGATGTGCCTTTTGAGCACTTGGACTTTTCGTATTCATTGCACACCCTCGCAGTTCCAAAAAGTGCGGTTTTGTGCAGTTTTTCTTATTTTTTTAGTTCGTTCCACGTATATCTCCTTTCAAATAAAACTGAGAAGTTAAAAATGAATGGATCAATTCACGTGTCTTCAATGTTCTGCGAAAATCAGGTTCAAAAAGCAATGCATTGCGATGATTTTTTTCTAAAAATTTTCATTCAATTTTTATAAAATTGAATGAAAATTTTAAAGGCTTGCAGTACAGATCAGCGTAGACCAATAAACCTGCAGTTTTTGTGGAATAATTTTTTCATAAAACAGGACCAAATCAGGGAGGATTTTGATGATGGGTTACCTACTATCTAGCTGCCCACCTGCTATACTTATATTGTCATAAAGGTGGGTTTATGTCAGAAAATTTACACTAATCGTCACGTGGTGGAGCAGGAGAGAGCTATATGCCAGAATTTTTTCAAAAATTTTTAGACAATAGGAGGCGAGAAATGAACAAAAAAACTTTCTGAACCATTGTCAAGCAAAAGCCACAAGAGGTATATGAATTACTTTTTTTCTAAATTGCGTGTCTTAGTGAGTACTTACTCCCAAAATATTTATTTTTTTCATTTTGAGTGGTAGGTCCTGTCAAAAATTGTAAAAAACCTAGAAAAATGCTATTTTGGAATTTTTTTCATTTACATTGACCTAAAATTATCAATTACCCAACAAACTACTCCATTAAAAAAACTAATCTCAAATTCGTGTTTAGCCATTCAATTACCTCTATTTAGACCATTCATACGAAAATTTGTCGCTAAATAACCTCAAAAGTATGATGGTAAAAATTTCAGCCTCCAACTCCATTTTTTACATTTGCAAAGTTCACTAAAAGTTTGAAAATTTTCAAAATTTTCAAAAAATTAATTGAAAAATTTGTTGAAAAAATTTTTTTTAATGGAATTATTATCATATATGAGTTCAAAGTGATAATTGTGGGAAAATTTTTGTCATTTGCCTCTTTTTTCAGGGATTTAAAAAAATCTCTTTTTGCGTTTTTTCAGAATTTTCTGAAAAAATAGAAAGGAAATTTATTTTGAGCAGTGCCCCCTGAAATGGATTTAGCTCATAAATTTTAGAGGATGCAGCGCAATATTTAAATTTTTTAACCCCCCCCCCCCGAAGATTTTTCAAGTTCACTCTAAAAGATCTTTTTTTTTTACATTTATTCTGAAATAAATTTCTTAAAATTGAAAAAAAATTTAATCCCAATGAACACGCATTATCTATTTTAAACTCAAAGGTGGTTTTTATTTATTTATTTTTTAACCCAATCATAATGTATTTTTATATGCTGGAATACCAATTGAGAGCCCCTGAAAAGAGCAAAAATGAGGAAAACAGATCTTAAATGGACGAAGGTAAGTGTACTCGGTCTATTTTACTAAGAATTTACTGAAAAAATTTTTTAATGATGTGAAGAAATTCTTGAAAAAACACAAGTGGGCCAGTACTGAAGCATTCTCGAAAAATTGTCTCTGGTGGATAAAATTGAAATTTTGCGCTTAATAATCAAAAATTAATGTTCTAAATCCATCTCAGGAGGTCGTTTACCAAAAGAAATTTTCCTTCGTGGTGTTTTAGAAAATCATTAAAAAACACAAAAAAAATGTAATTTTTTATAAACCCGTGAAAAAAAGGGGATTGGAAAAAATCTCCCAACAATGATCATTTTCACTTCAAATGTGTATAATAATTCCATTTTCAAAAAAAAAAATTACAAACAAATTTTTTATACGATTTTTTGAAAATTGTTAATTTTTAAGTGAGTTTTGAAAGTTGAAAAAAAGTAGTTAGGGAACTGAAATTTTTACCACATCTTTCTCGTCGTTTGTAGATTTCCAAAAAAAAAAAAAAAATGAAATTCGACCCGTGCTAGTAGATGTAGGTACCTTTTCGTAGATTTTTCTATAAGAAGATCCGTCTTTACCAACATACGAGTATATGTACTGGCGTATTTACTATTCAGTGCAAATATAAAAAAAATAAAATGAAAGCTGCATAGCATATCACCGCATTGATATTGTAACACGGGCAGAGCTATACATATCCTTGATTTCGAGAGATTGTAAAATGTGATCTATATCGAAGGTCTGCCACTCGCCTGTAAATTGTTGTTTCCACGTAGTGAAATAGCTGACCTTTAAAAATCGCCCGTTATATAATTTTCAAAAAACTATTCATAACATTCGAAATTAGATATACTTATTTTTAATTCAACTTACGATTCGATTTCATCATGTTAGATTCCTCGTATATTTATTTGTTTTTCTCCCAGTACCACTTTGATAATCTGATAATTTTTTTTTTTTGAATACATTCGTGTATTGATTAGTAGAAGGGAGTCTGATTTCGGCTAAAATATTACTTCAACTGAATCGTGGATCGTGCCCACCATATTCAAATATTTTGAATAGAATGAAAAGTAATTCGTACGTCTCTGGAAGTAATGTACTCCAACTTATGTAAATTGTACATCTTCGTATGTATATATATATTACAATACTTATTACATTCGCACCATCGAGTTGAGTCTAAAATGATGTTAACCACTGTCATGGACACTCCCATTAGTAAAGTAAATTTATAGATTACTTTTTAACATCATTATACATACTATCACCGTCTCACGGTTATTCTGAACTTCCTTAACTTTTTCACGTGTATAGAAATTAAATACGTTGTTGTTTTTTGTGTGTGTGTGTGTGTGTGTTTTTGCAACATGCTTTCAATTCAAATTTTTATAAAGTAAATTTTAATCTTATCACTTCCTAGTTCTTTTAAGAAGCGGATAAGTAGCGAAGAGGAAAAAAAAAACAAAACAAAATTAACGGAAGTAATTTACCAATGCACCAATAACGTGATAAATTACCATCGAACATAGGTAAATTGTAACAGTTTATTAGACCACGAGAATTAACAAATACAGCTGGACAAGGAGGAGTAGGGAAATGTATGTAAGTGCAGTATTATACTTGTGTAGTAGCCTGGTTTGATATACGCGACTATAACTCGTTAGCCTTCACTATCATAAACTCTCTACCAAGTGATTCCAAATATAGGTAAACAATACGATACGCAGTCCTAAAACTGAGGTGTGTAACATGCATGAAATGTAATCCCTTTACGAATATTAGAATATAATGAAAAATTACATATTCAAGGCTGAAAGTTTTTCCATACGTTTATGTGATAATATGTAATATTTTTTCCATTTTTTATTACAGTAACTTGAGTACCTTACGAAAAACATCATCTAAAATATTTGAAACTGAATTAGATGAAATGTTGAAATGGAAAACAATAACGTCATATCAGTAAAATTAAACTTAGAACATCAATTCCTCCCCCCATCCATTTTGCTGCATGTGTAGCCTATTGAGGAATTTTTTATATGAAATAGCTTGAATATTGGATCGTTTCTTGGGGAGATATCTGAAATAAAATGCGGCAGCTATACATGTATCGGTCGGTCAGCGAGTTCACATCACATTTACAATCGCTATACGAAGATTTTCAAGGTTCCATCATTTTTCATTGTGACCGAGTTCGATGAACTGGCCATGTTTGTATCCAAACGATGCACGTATAGTGAAGTTGCATCGATGATCGCATACATGTGGATTGGGTAGAATTGTACTTTTTGAATGTACTTACGTATTTAACACAATAGCTATAATTAATTATTGTTAGAAACCCTGACTTGTGTTTTTTTTTTTTCGATATACAGGGTGTTTCGGTATATTTTCCATAATATTTCGTCGGTTTGGTAAAATTGTCCAAAAGCCAGGGAAATTCTTATACGAATGTGATGCTTGTTTTGGAATTTTAATGAGACGTGAATAATTGAATTTTTTATAAAGTAACGTTAATTATTTTCACATCATTTTATTTCAACAAAGATTTAAATGTACCAATTATTAGATCATAGGACAATATGCCAAACAGGGTTTTTTATTTGTTTTGTTATTTATTTGAAAAAAAACTAAAAACAGCTTGACATTTTCATTTTTGATGGAATTAAATTTATAATCGATGTTCCCTTCAAAGAATGAAAGCTAGACAAAATATTTTCAAGTAGTGAAAAGTATGGCGCATTCGATAGTACATATTTCTTATGTAGCTCATATCCGTATTTTCAATCACGAGCTCGTCCCTTTTACTATACGTGTCGATATCGACTTCCAATACGAAGAGCAAGAGCATCTTACATAAACGATTCGATTAAAAATGCCAAATACCTACTGTGACACCGTGTAACGCATCTCAATCAGGTGGAAATCTCGCGATTACCGCACCACACTATTAGAATTCATTCGACATCATCAAACCTAGCATGTTCAACTACACCCGATGCTACGTGTCCGTAGGTCGAAATTTTTTACATTATTTTCGACCATTAGCTCATTTAAAAACACCTCAGAAGAAGCTGGAATAAGCAAGTTTATTTTTCGATTCCAAATTTTACTCACCGCCTGGTATCGCCTACGTATCTTGGTAATTAGCTATGTGGATTGTACCGAGTGCAAGAATTAGCCACGTTGTCGTGTCAAGATTAAAAACAGTGGCGGGTGTATTGAAAAAAAAAGAAAAAAACCAACACATTCTGCTCGTTTATACGATTACCAGTAGTAATTTGAGACCTACAAAAAAAAAACCACACCATACAACTACACAGATCGACGTTTCATATTCTGCGAATAATCTGGCTCACCAGAATATGCCGCTAGCGCCAACGTAATGTCTTCCTCATTAAAATGATCAGATCGGGCGTTGATAACAATAAAAAAATATCTATATAGTTGTTATACCTATATAAACAGACGAATGCTAGAATCGAAAGAGCGCTTTGAGATACACGTACATGTTGTGGTCGCCATACTGGGCGTCTATTCCAGTATACCTATTGAGTTAAGGTCATGTAATTATAATATTCGCCCAATAATGAGCCTTCGAGATGTATTAATAAACCGTGGAAAATTAGCGAATTATGTAAACTCGCTAAAACGTGTACAGCAAGCACTAGATTCTTGGGTGGGTCAGTTATAGATTTGCTTTTTCATTTGTCGAAGAATTTTCCTGACGAGTAGTGAAAGTGGTGCTTGATTCAAATTTGATACAAAGGAATCTGAAATATCATATTTGAAAGTGAAGTCACTTTAAAAAAATGTTAACCTTCTTCCCCCTTCTGCCTCTATCCCTGCAGATCTATTATGTTCATTGAACATGATATCGCTAAAAGGAAATGTTATGGAATGATTGGAAATTGTATTGAAGAGAAGAAGATGAGCATGGTCCGATTGGATTTTTTCAACCTGTTTTCCTACGTCATACTGTCAATCAAAACTAGGCCATTTTTGGATATCGACGTACGGTGGCTGGAGAATAAATATCAACAAGATCAGTTTTGGGGTCCTAGATCATCGTTGAGATCATTTTTGGCATTGTCAAGTATTCATCCCATCTCCCAACACAAACTAAAAATAATTTTCACAGATCGATACCATCCAAAATCAGCCAAATATGGCAGTAGATTCAGATTGGCAGACGATTTGATCAAGGGTCAAATTTAGCAGAAGGGGTGCTGAGGGAATAAAATTTCAAAATAGAGGTTGTTGTTTTTCGTATCTAAAAATCAGCTTTTCATCTCAATTATGAGCAAAAAAATAGATATTTCCCCTTTTTGACTTTGAGGGAAGCATGTTCCACACATTGCTTTTCCAATTTGAGGTAAAGGGGTTTGAAATTAGGCATGTACCGTCTGTTCCGGATTAATCTCGTCATCCTTATACAATAGTTAGGTCAACTTATGAGACTTACATGTATAATGGTTAGCATACCGAGAAAAATTGAAGGGGCTGAGGTATGCTATTTTCAAAATTTCATTTTCATTCTAACCTGCTTTTCATTTGAAAATTCACAGAAAAAAAATAGTAAAGTCAAATCGATCCTTTCTCTGAATAACAGGGTTTAGTTTATCAACTTTTTTCTTAAAAGTTCATGATTTACCATTTTATAACACGCAACATATTTTTTTTTCTCCGTTGGATAGCAACTTTCAGGGTTTTTGTTCAGATCACAGAAGAGGTGCACTGCTACTCATTTTAAAGATTTTTACTGGTGATCTCATACCAGCTTTTTTATAGATTATCCACCTAAAACTGAAAAAATTGAAAAATTTCCACTAAATTCTTTCAAACGTTTACTCGTATTGTCATGGTTTTGCAAACCACTTCATCCCAACTTTTGATTTTTTTTTACCACAGCCTCTATCTGATATTCCTCGCTATGTGGCACAATCGGTTTTCTTTTCTTGCATTTATCTTCAAAATTGAAATTTTTGTTTATTTTTGTTCAAAAATGACTAAACATTTTTTTTCTTCATTTGAAATGATTTTTCTCCGTATAAATGCAACACTCGGGATTACAACCCAGACCATTGAGTAGGAGGTGCTCTCCCGTTCATTTTAGAATTTTTCAAAAGTTTTTCACAAAAAGCTAAAAACGTTACAAAAATTTTTAGTCATGTTTTTTTGTATTTATTTTGTCATATTTTACGAACCACTTCATCCCTACTCTTGATTTTCACACCACACATACACAAGAATATATACTGTGTGTTTAGAGCAAACAGCGAATTTTTATCGTTATCAATTTTTTTTCTATGAAATTTTGCACATCTCAGCCCCTTCGATGTTTTGGGTATGCTAATCATTATACATATAAGTCTCACGAGTTGACCTATCACTGATATGAAGGAAGGTAGGTTAATGCGAAACACCCAGTATGTTTATTGAAAGTCCTATAGGTGTACCTTTTGAGGGTTTTTACTTTTCTGCCTCATTACACCCCACCACTGCCCCGAAAAAGTAGTTTTTTGTAGAGAAAACTAACGAAAAAGACATACTTTGATCTCAGTTCTGAAAATCAAGTTTTACTAAACCAATGCAAGATTTTATTTTCATTCAGTTTTTTTGTTTTTTCAAGTGAATGAAGTGTAAGATGAATCGTATTGAAATGCCCAGCAAAGGTCGTAAGAGAGAGATGAAAATAATGATGTGTAACGGAACATGATCATTGGAAAGAGGCTACTGTTAAGGGAAGGAATTATAACTCCAAGTGCAAGAATAATAAAAATGTAGGAATGAGAATTATGAACCATGTTGGGTAAATTCTTCCCTAATTTTTTTCTATATGTAGAGTGGCCTTTTTTTTTATCACATGAGTGGACAATTCGCATACCTCATTTATTTTACGCGGATCAAGATGGAAAAGCAACGCACTGCGTTGATTTTCTTTTCAATTTTATAATTCAATGTGTAGGTATAACTCATGTCTTTAGTGGATCCGGAAATTTCTTAAAAAATGAACGCTTTTAGGCGACTTGGTTAGATTTTTTCTTAAGTAATTTTGAAGATGAATATCATCTCGCAGATTGTGATGAAAAAATTGAATTTTGTATATTAATGTAAAATTCTATTCTTTGACTTTCTAGATGAGGTAAGGTAGGAGCTCCAATTTTTTAATGTTTTGCACGAAAGGAAATATTTTGGTTTACGTCAGTCTGCGATCAAATCGAGGAGAAATTATGTTTTCATTATTACGTTAGAAAAAGGCCCTTTCGCTTTCCCGCCATTACTAAGTATTTTAAGCTCGATTCTGTAATGCTTTAAAGCTTATGATGAAAGTTTTAAGAGGCATCGAGGAAAAGTGAGAGAATCAGAATTTTTAGAATGCTCTTGCAGAACATCCATTGATATTTATGATGTACATGAACTACAACAGCAACACTAACTGCCCATAATGCTATGATCCATTCGAGAATATAAATTTTCTGCCATATTGAAAGTTGTTTTGGATCGGCGGCTTGCACAAGAATAACATATAAACCAAAAGCATTTGACGTAAACTTGACGTATAATGGTCGTCGTAGTCGTATTGCGTTA
The DNA here is from genome assembly GCA_900060175.1 of Ferrisia virgata. Lineage (NCBI taxonomy): Eukaryota > Metazoa > Arthropoda > Insecta > Hemiptera > Pseudococcidae > Ferrisia > Ferrisia virgata. Next base: position 16,252 of record FIZR01001925.1, read on the forward strand.
CCTTGTAACACATAACTTATGTACACTTGTATCGTATTTATGCGGCCATTTATCGGGGTGCTTGGCGGCGTATGTTTTCCTCTCTTTGTGAAAGATTCGACGGCGGCTCATCGTCTTCAGGTATATTATTACTGGAAAATTTCCCATAAGTACGAGTATTTACAATTAATTGTATCTTATCTGCGCGTGATAACAGGCTTACTTGGAAAGGAATAACCTTCTTTGAAACAGTAATTCTATTGTTCTGTTATGGTAGTTTATTGTCCTATGCGCATTAACACACCCGAGAAAGAAATAAAAAAAAATAAAAAATAGCCTTAGCTTTAGATACGCCGCATCGTCGCTTTCGAGTAAAGAAAATAGGTACGCGTATATAGGGTGGCTCATTTTCAGATTATAATTTTTGTAAATCGAAAAAAAATTTCAGGGTAAACGTGCGTAATTTTGAGTAATCAAAGAATTTTTGTATACGTCTAGCGCTTTCAGATTGTTTGAAGAAAATTAATAATGAGATTTAAATTGCACATCACGATGTCGGTTTGCTATTTAGATCAACTCGAACGCATTCATTAGAAAATTGATTTTAATCAATATACCGCCTTCCGTCTAGATCAAATACCTGCTGCCAGGTACAAATTCCACAATATATTAATGGATAAACCATATACTGTAGTTTGCGAATTGTGGCAACAGCGGATTGTATAATAATACCACATGTGAAAGGATGTCACTGGGCAATAACTTGATCGTCTATAAAAGTCATCGAAAGCTTCGCTACGAGCTGAGCCATACCACGCCATGTGCTGAGAAATAGTAACACTCGTTCATGCGTATAAATTTATACTCGTCATCCGTGAAACTGAAAATTTTAATTACCGGAGATGATGCGACTCTTCTTCATAGCTCAGAAGAAAGGGGAAAATAAACTCTTAGTATTCGAAATGGTTTAATGGGTCTGTATCTGTACATGTTTGTTTTATTTTTCCAACTCTTCTCGTTATATAAAAAAAAAAAAAAAACACTCACTCAACGAGCATTTAATTTAGGTAATCCGCGTACACCAGAATTATACCGCTGAACGTTAACGATTCATACGTAATTCTGCTTTAATATGTATTTATAAGTATACCTGGTTAAAATGAAATTACCTATAAATCGTGACTGGTTAAATACGATCAACGAGTACATACCTAGCTATACAGTACTTTGACCAGAGAATTAATTCTGTTAATGAGAAATACTACTTACGTACTGTAATGTTGCGGTAGATTTTTCTATCTGGTATGTAGGTGATACAAAGTGGCTCAAAATTTGTCCACTTTGAAGAGAAATTTTGTTTTAAAACACTCTTAGCATTTTATTTTAAGCATCCATGTTGGAAGGAAGAAAGGAAGGAAGGAAGGGAAGAAGAAAGATTTAATTTTTAGCGATGAATGATGAACTTGTGTGGGTGGTTACTAATGCGATATTCAAAGGATCTGTGTGAGTAATGTTGGTTGCTGTTTACCACAGTGAAAGAGTTGGTCTAGTTACGCAATGATAGCTTCACTTTCAGAGGTCGTGCTCGAGAATCTTGCCGTAATCCAATATCAAACAGAAAATAAGCGTAACATTTGAAATAATTTCTTTTTACCAATGTGATACCTACTGCCATGGTTGGTCGATTCCGTGCACTGTACAAGTATTTCGTTAACGAGATTGATTTTGAAATAATATTCGACGTTGGATTTTGTTTCTTTATTGCCTATAGCTGACTCCATTCAAGGTGAGAGATATCTATACGTGTGTTGCCGAATTTAAAAACAAACGAAATTCGTATCGTCTTTCAGGTGAAAATGATCCGATGGATTTGGATACGAGTTGTACGCAAAAATTTTGCTCAATGGTGATTTTATAATTTTTATTTGCATACGCGTTAAAATAATGAAATATGAAAAGCTAGTGAAAAGAAGTATAACAGTTGTGTTTATAATTTGAAATTTGGGTACTGATTTTTTGTCGAAATGTCTAAATTTATGATTACGAGTGTTTGATTATTGAAGGATGTAGTTTGTTTTGAAGACGTACAGGGACCGCTATTACAAAAGTTGAAGGAATAATAAAACTGACATTGTCTATTGATTTTCATATTTTTATAAGTTAAGTTAATTTTCATTCATTTTCCAATATTTTTTCGAGATCTTTGAACAATTTTCTGCACTTCTTACCTATTTTTATCAAATTTTTACCACATTTTCAATGATTTTCAACGATTTTTTTTTTATGAGTTACGGTTGATTTTAATTTTTTTTTCAACATTTTCCGGTGCTTTTTTGATCAATTTTATGCACTTTTCCCCTAATTTTGTTAGATTTTTGTTGATTTTCGACGATTTTTTTCTTAATTTTGGTCAATTTTCATCCATTTTTCAACATTTTTTTTTTTGGTTTTTGATCAATTTTTGGCACTTTTTTAGCCATTTTTATCATTTTTTTAGTTGATTTTCGATGATTTTTTCCGAGTTTTTTTCTCAATTTTGGTCAATTTTCGGCCATTTTTCAACATTTTTTTCCTGATTTTTGATCATTTTCGGCACTTTTTTATCAATTTTTATTTTTAGTTGATTTTTTATGATTTTTTTACGATTTTATTCCTAATTTTGTTCAATTTTCACCCTATTTTCACCACTTTTTCGTAATTTTCGATCACTTTTTCTCACTTTTTATCCATTTTATTAAATTTTTATGAAATTTTTTACCATTTTCTTTCATATTTTCCGTCAAAATTTCATCCTATTTTCAATATTTTTTGGTAATTTTTGATAAAGTTTTTACACTTTTTACCATTTTTGTCTAATTTATACTCAATTTTTCAATGATTGTCGACCGTTTTTTTCATTGTTCACACCAATTTTCACCCATTTTTATTTTTATTTTATTTTTTTAATTTGTGATCATTTTTTGCATTTTTTGGTGATTTTTGATCAATTTTTTTAACGTTTTAGCTATTTTTGTTTCTTTTTTTTTTTTTTTTGATTTTCAACGATTTTTTCCTTAATTTTAATTCTCAACCCAGTTTTCAACATTTTTTATTGATTTTTTATCATTTTTCAATATTTTTTTACCCATTTTTATCAAATTTTTACTCAGTTTCGGATGGCAATTTTCATTAATTTTGTTTTATTTGTGATCGAATGTTTGGATTTTTTACTCAATTTATGATGATTTTCAACAACTTTCTTCCATAATTTTGGTAAATTTTCACGAATGTTTTAACATTTTTTAACGATTTTAAAACAGTTTTTAGCACTTTTACCAATTTGTATCAAACTTTTACCCAATTTTCGATGTTTTTTAACGTTTTTTTTTTTTCATGTTTATTGTAATTTTTCATCCATTTTTTAATATTTGTCAGTGATTTTTGATTAATTTTTGTTTTTGCAATTTCTCCCCATTTTTATCAAATTTTTCCCCAATTTTCGATGATTTTTAACGGTTTTCAACCATTATTTTCATAATTTAGGTCAATTTTCGGCCATTTTTCAACATCTTATCGTAATTCTTGATTGATTTTTTGTACTTTTTACCCAGTTTTCGATGATTTTTGACGATTTTTTTGATATTTTAGGTCAATTTTTACACGATTTTTACTATTTTCTTAATTTTTTGCAGATTTTTGATTTGGTGTGTAGGTTAATAGAATTGCCTATTCTGTTCGCCGCAAAAACGACCCATTAAAACTTGTTTTTCGAGATATATCGGGTAAAAAAATTTAATCAGTCTGATGTGTGCGAAGTAGTCAAGTCAGCATTTTTAGTTTTCAAATTATAGTGAAAGAAATTTGAAACGATATGAAACTTTTTGTAATCGAATGGTTGACCACGACCAGTGACGTATACAGCATGATTCGGTGCATCATCACAATAATCCATCAGCTGATAGAACTGGCAGAAGACTATAAAAATTCAATTTCCTGGTATCAACGATAAAAGATTACATGATTGTATGTAAAATCAGCCATATGCTTCTTAAAAGAGGATAAACGCAATTTATAATTTTTCCCAAGTATCAAATTTTCTATTCCGGCTCCTTCAAAATGAAAGGTAGACAAAATATACGTATGACTTTTTTCCATATTATCGTTAGAAATAATTCTATAAAAATTCCATGATTTGTAGCTCTTTCAAATTCCAAAATGAGTACCACGTTCTTATGAAAATTTTTGTTGTTCTCGGACAGTGTTACCAACTGATGCTGACATAATATGAAAATATTCCGAATAGCATATTGCCATTGTTCATCTTCTACAGTTACTCTCCTCGACAGAGGATAGCCCTTGCTTATAGTGTATTTTTTAGGTCATCTTGGGTTGATCTCGTATTGCAACAACAAAATTGAAAAAATTATGTATTATATATGCTTAATTTGTGTGTTTTTCGACCTGCCGCAATTTTTTCCCTTACCAATGACATAATAACCTCTCTCCATTGGAACGTGAATAATTTGCAATACACTCCAGTAATTTCTAGTACTGTTTTTATTAATTATATTCGATAAAATCAACGCGAGCTCTCGTTTTTGTGTGTCGATAGACAAACTTGGTAATTTTTATGTCCATTACGTGGGTCACCACGAAGAATACTCGTTGATCTTGAATTATGCATTTACGTAAATAGATTACATGTTTTTTGTTTTACAATTTTTCGCAATTATTGATTTTAATATGTTTATGGACCTCGTAATCGGTATTTGATTTGTGAAAATTTACAATCTACTGTTACTTTATGGGCAATTGAGTTGAAATTTCTCCTGTGAGAATTTTACGTGAAAAATCATAGCTTTTAAGATTGCAGAACTTCTCTCATAATCACGAAGGTTTTGGAATACATCCATATTTTCAAGATCGAATGGCGTGCGATACATTCTTATCACGACTCTTTATTACGACTACGTACTCTCATATACAGTACGAGATGCATATTTTCCTGCAAAATTTCGTAATTTTTTTTCGCTTTCTTCTGCTATAAGCTTTGCCAAATGGCGAATTCGTGTCATCTAGTGCATTCTAATTACGCGATACTCGCCATTACGGTGCTGTGCACTGAGGAGATTCTCTTTCAGACATGACTTACGTTAATAAGCTCGTTTAGAGAAAGGCGTGTAACAATGGTATAAACCTGCTTCGACATCTGAACCGTTTAATTTTGAATATTAATTGAAGGTTGAATTATGTCTTCTAAACACTTGAGCGAAAGTAAAAGTAGAACTTTGCCAAATGCTTTATTGCTTCGTCAGTAATCGGCTATTGCACATGTACCACCACGATACGATGCGACGCGACGTCCTGAACAGCTGCCTGAACGGAATTTTTCTTCGAAAAGATGGTTTTTTTTTTTTTCGGTAAGATCATCGGGTCGAGTCGAGATGCTATATCATTCTTCGCGAAAATAAAAATAAAAAAAAAATCTAAAACCAGTTCTTATCAAGCGCATGTGCACTTGACGACAATGCAAAGTGCATTACGTAATTTCGTACATCGATTACATATATGTAAGTAGGTATTGGTATTGGTAGAGTGGTACAGCTAATACGAGTACGAGTAGATAACAGCATATTCGGATGCTTAGTCGATGTCGTCTCTTCGTTGGCGTCGTCTAGAAAATCCAGTTCTGTTATTCGAATGGCGACCAATTTGTAGGAGGTGTTCACGTGTCAGTGGAGCGTCTGATGTGCGTGTGTGTAATTTTTTTCAAGATCTTTGGCAGCGTGAGATGTCCCACGAAAAATATGAACGCTGATACTTTCACTGAGAAGTCTATACAGTTAGGAGCTCGATAAAGATCTGATTTTTTTTGTTTGATCGCTTCGGCTACATTACGTTTTAGTCATGAAATCTTTTCTTTTTTTTTTCGGATGCGAGCTTTTACATAAGTATACATAATGTGTAAGTGTATCAATTTTTATATCTGTATGAGGAATTTGATGTGTTTATTTCGAGATATTGATTTTACCCGTTACAAATATTCTTTTCAGAATATTTTATCACTTCGAATTCGAGATATCCCAGCGCATACCACGCATATGAAAGATTATAAGATAACATCATTTCGCGACATTTTTCCCTTTATCTACCTTATCTCTCTCTCGTCTCGTCTCGTCTCATTTCATCAAGAAACTTGTTAGACGACTTGGCGAAAACGAATTCCGATTCTTATTCATGATAAGTATGTATACGAACGAGCAATCATAATGAAAATTTAATCTACGCGGAACAATGGCTTCGTTATATGAATATTGTGTAATACTGCGTTAGCGCTCCTGAGACTGCACAATTTCGTCGATTCACTTCTCTTCAAATCGTTCCTGTGTTTCATTCTGCATGTCGCTGCTTAATTTATGAGATTATAAAGTAATTTTGAGCATTTGTTTACGTTTTTGATGGCTGATTACGCAGTTTGGTCGTCGTTGTCGTCGTAGTCGTCTGCGAACGTTACGTAAAAAACGCGTTCATCGAGTCGGGTTCATCGATTCGATATCATTGACAAATATATATTTTATCTACCTATGGTAGTCGGATAGTTTTATGTTAGTTTGCAATTTCTGCGAATTTTTCATCGTCTTTGTGTTGGTCAAGGTTACCTGAACGTTATGAGTGCAACGTTTAAAAAAGAAAAGTGCCTCTGTTTCTATATCATTGAGCTAAGCTAGTGGCCAGCTGGCTACCCACATCGTCACGTATAAAAGTGACACAATTAGAGCGCACCAATGTACAACATACGTACTTATATATAAGCTTATTCAACAATACGTATGTATTTATATTATATACGAATACGAGTACATGGTAGCTTATGAAACTCGTGATATGATTTTTTTTTTTTTTTAATAAATCGTTACCGCTGGCTAAATTTTGATCATATTTCATAATTATAGGAATAAAATTCTCGGCCACGAAATCACATTGCGTCGCGTCGGGTTGGTCGTATAATGTACCTTGTACATTACACACACACATAGATACATTATGTTGTTACTCCGTGTGCAGCGTGGTTAGTGTAGTGAGAAAGCATACTACTTATGTTTAATATGATAAGTATAGATATACTATACTACTTATGTGTACTATGCATGTATAACAAGCTTAACGTTTATATTAACGATAAGTCAACATTACGGAGTTGATTTGCAAAGGCTGATTCTCGTCAAATTACAATTACATTAAAATATCACGACGATACGATATCACTATTAGTACATTATACGCAACACGAACAGTCTAATATACGTTGTGCTATATAGAAATGGAATATCAACTTGTAAGCGGCGCTTATAGATACATACACACATTACCGTTAAATGAAATGTAACATTAATACGCTTGCATTCACATCTCATCGCCGATGTCGTCGTATCACTCGTCAGTAGCTATAATCATAGCTATCTTAAATGATACGCCTGTAAATTAAGGTAAAATTTCCAACAACGATGAGTATCCCTTAGCTAGAGCATTTTTTGAAACCCTGCTGTGTAAGGTGTTTGTGGATGTAAGTGAGCATTATATTTGTTGTGACGTACCTATGACTTCTTTCATCCTCTTCACTTTGGTCAAAGGTGTATGTGGCTGAGGGATTAAACTGACTCTCAAAAGGCACATATAGAACCCTTGTCCTGTGCTAAATCTACACACCAAATTTCAACTTCCTAGCTCAATTTAAAGGGCAGCTTTGTGAAGAATACACTCGAAATGTAAGAAAACCCGTTAAAAAAACACACATTTCTCTGACTGAGAGGGAGTGCAATGGGTCTGAGAAGTCGAATCTCCCAAAAAGTTCACATATGGCTTTGTACATACAAGATTTCATCTTCCTAATAATACTTTGTTATGTCTTCCCAGTATTGCTGTGTGGCTATGACGCTGTAAGAGCAAGACCCTAGATCTGGCCGTGGAAAATAAGCTGCAGGATTTCGAGATGTATTTGTATCGCAGAATTCTGAGGATATCGTGGATATGTAAGGTGACAAACGAGGAGATACTTGGTAAAGTCGATAGGAGCGCCGAACTCGTAGTTGCTGTTAAAAATTGAAAACTCCTACACCTTGGACATGTACTAAGAGGAGAAAAGTATGCAATCCTAGAACTCATGGTTGAAGGATTTTCGGCGATGGCTCGGTTGCTCGTCAGTAGAGCTGTTTAGGAAAGCTATCTCGAAAATCCAGATCGCCATATGGATGGCATACCTCCATTAATGGAGAAGGAGTTTTAAAAAGAAGAAGAAGTAACTCAATTTGGACGGGAGGTAGGGGAGGAACAGACCCTCTTCAAGCACAAAAAGAGGAAAGTCTTCATATCTCCCTTCCCAATTGAGATAGGATACGTTATGCATCTGTTCATTGTCTATTGATTGACTCAAAATGAACAATTTTTGCGATTTTAGCCTCTCATCATTGCCTTTCCCAAATTTAAGCATAACTGAATTTTGACCCGAGATCATCTCCACTTCCGCATATGAAATACAACGCCAATCAAAGCCTATTTCTCAAATCTGATCGATTTTGGTTGGTATTGAGCTGAGCAAATAATTTTTAGCGGGGGGGGGGAGATTGGTCTTTTAGGGCCCGAAAACCGAATTTGTTGATATTCTCCCTCATCCGCACCTGCTCTGACTAATTCATTCAACTTTTTCTTGAAATATGATAATAGCATTAAGTTCAAGGATGCGCATCTCAAGTGTCTTGCCAAGTACTGTTGTATGCTCACCATGTGGAGCCAGGAGCCCAGACGAATATATGATCTGTAAGCTCTTTGAAGTTTTAAAAAGAATGGGAGTCTGTGCTCATACAGTAGATTTGGCGGAGTCTCTATATGAGTTCAATTCTATGGTGGTGAGAGTTGATGGTGAAGAATTTGAGGCTTTTCAAGCGAAACAGGAGGTGTGTCAAAGATGTATATTATCCCCGCAATTATTCAACATCTATGAAGAGCACATAATTCGCGAGGCTCTAGAATATTGGACTGGTGGTATTTCCATTGGAGGAAGAAGAATCTCTAATCTGCGATATGTAGATCATCTCACCTTGATTTCTTTGACTGTAAAGGTGATGGCGAAGCTTGTCAACTTGGTGAAGATAGCTAGCGAAAAACTTGGACTTCGTATTGATGCATCAAAAACGAAAGTCATGATGGTGGATAGGGCCAAGTGTCTTCCAGCTTCTACAGCTCTGAGTGAATACGAAAAGGTCAACGCTTTAGTATATTCAGGCTCCACCATCGAAGCAGGTGGATTCTCGTCGGCAAAAATACGGTGCAGAATTGCTCTAAGCAAATCGGCTATAACCAGACTGTGTAATGTCACATGTAATAACAAAATCTCCAGAAAGACAATGGAAGGGACTTGTACAATCGCTTCTTTTCTCTGTTTTCTTATATACCGCAGAAACATGAACGTTAAAGGCAGATGATAAAAGAAGAATCGACGCCTTTGAGATGTGGGTCTGGTAAAGGATGCTGAGGATATCCTGGATATGTGAGACAAAGCAAAATTTCAGTCGTCAATGTAATACAGGAGCCAGTCAGGCTAAGTGTTCTACCCGAGAGGCACATTCTAGGGTATTTTAGACATGTGACCAGGAGAGAAGTCGAAAATCTCGAAAAAGACGTTCTTTTTGGTAAAGTCCCCTGGTAAAAGAAGGAGAGGAAGATCTCCGACCAGGTGGTATAACATCATCAAGGCACGAATGGGCTCTCTGGTAACAGCTGCTTCACAGGCACAAGATTGTGACAGATGGCGCCCTCTTTTAGGTACAATACGGGCCTAAGCAACTGAGATCTACTGGTGGTGATGAGCCTAGGTATATCAAATTTGAATACTAGTTATTGGGATCCTGTACTTGCAAATAGCTTTTAATGCTGGTCATCATAGATGGTCAGCTATCTGGCCTAAACGACAGCGTGATGGCAATAGGCTAGCCTGACACTGCATCACGAGACAGCTATATTAATCGGCCTCCGGTAGGCGGTTGATATCTAAATTAGTTCTTAGCATGTCAAATTAGGATTTTTGTGGTACTCAGGCTTGCTTTTATTTCTTTAAAAATTGTATCAATGAGCTGGTCCGACCCATTCGCCTCCCTGAAGAATTTTATAATCAGAAATTATGCTTTAGTTAAGGTAATTGGGCGTATTTCAAGGAATAATGTTAATTTGAAGTAATGGAACGGTTGAATCCATTTGAAAAAGCGCTCAATCGGAATTTTTGCTATTTTTAAGAAATTTCAGCCATGTTGGTTCTATTTGATGAATTTTTTGATATGCTGTAGAAAACAGTACCTCTGAAATGTGTACGGAGCTGTTCTTTGAATTTTTTACTACGGATCAAAATTATTTGAGCATGAAAAAACACGGAAATAGTGTTCTCGTTTAACATGACAATATTCCAGCTGGAAGAAAAAAAATCCAAAAAAGGGCTCTGTACACGTGTCAGGGGTATTGTTTACTACAACATATCTAAAATTCATCAAATTTCATTCAGTCGTCTTCTAGAAATTCTGCAGAAACTCTTAACAGAACTCAAAAACGACAACGATTCCGATTGAGCATCTTTTCAAGTGGATTCAACTATTTTATTATTTCAAATTAAAGTTATTCTTTGCATTTGGCCTAATTCTTTTTTATTATTAACTATCAAACAAGAAAAAATGGCAAAATTCATTTGTCCAAAAAAAACTACCTTAGAGGGTGGGTATACTACTTTTGCAACGTGAAGTCCCACCTTACATTTTTCAAATCAGTTTGGTGTATTTCTTATTAGAGAAAGATTAGTTTACCCTTTTTTCAATTTTTTACTTCGGATCAAAATTTTTTGAGCTCGTTTAGCACGATAATATTCTCGCTAGGGGAAGAAAACCCAAAAAAAGGCTCTGTACACTTGTCGTGGGTACTGTTTTCTGCAATATATTTAAAATTCATCGAATTTCGTCCTGCTGTCTTTGAGAAATTCTGTAGAAACTTCTAACGAAACTGATATGGTTGAAAGTTCTCAAAAATGTCAAAAATTCCGATTGAGCATCTTTTCAAATGGATTCAAATGTTTTATTATTTCACATTAACATTGGTCTTTGTATTTTGCTTAATTCTTTTTCACTATCAACTCTCAAAGGAAGAAAAAATAGAAAAATTCAATTGTCTAAAAAATACTACCTCAGAGATTTGGTATGCTACCTTTGCAACGCGAAGTCCCAGTCTCGCCTTAAATTTGTTTTCTTTTTGTACATTACTAATATATAAACTTACTGCCCCTTGTAAATTTTTGGTCTGCATATTATTCTAATATTTATGATCTTATTTTTACAATCCTAACTTCTTTGTACGGTTCTCTTCTGTTTATTCAAGTCTCCTTTGCAGTGCTGTTTCTTTTCGTATAATTTTTGCATATTTATTTAATGAATTTCGTAACCGCTACGCAGTACAAACCAGTTGCTCTTCTAGACCACAAAAATGTTATCTTAATATGAGAAAAAAATTAACCCCTCGTTTGACCATGTTGACCAAATACCGTTAGAAATTCAAGATAAACCGCTATTAAAATAAATATTAACCAACATGCCATTTGTTCTGTCACCTGAACTTGATTAACTAGACCAAAGGTTCATGTCGCCTACACCATTATCAGCTCGAGCATCTTTCGCTCGACGCTATTCCAACTTCATACTAGTTGTGGTACGTACCACCTACTATCTTAATACCTTGCCTACATACTTCCTTGAACAGTATAGTACGTCTATGTGCTTACATACGACAATATAATACGTTCAAATGGCGATCAAATCCTTCGCATTTGTATCTCGATCACACCTCTATTCGAGATCAGTACATGTATACCAATACCATTATACTACACCTACCAACTACAGTACCAGCATCTCTCATAGATACGATTTCTTCGTCTCATTCAACTTGTATGTAGCCGTTACAATGAACGGGTAACGTTTTAATTTCGATTCTCTTCGCGAGTATGCATTATAAGACACACAGTACCTATACAGATTCCTGGTACACGTAGCAATTACCTGTACGTTGCGAGAGTATCACCCTACAAGATATACTTACCAATTCGTATCCTATGGTACAGTATGTAGAACGTACTGTATCTTAATCTGAACATAACGAGTTGGAATTGCATTTCTTATGCAGTAATAATTTTTAAAGGTGTATACGATGGCGATGGCGTATGTGTATGGCGAGCAGACTATCTAACCGGTTATGTAGACTATCCGAATACCATGTACGAAACAATGTTATTCATTGGGCAGACCCGTTAGACGTCGACGACGACGACGGTTCAATAGATTACGTTCTTCTATGTTATGCTTTTTGCCAGTCAAAACTACATATAACTAAATCATGATTAGAAATTAAACGAAATATATATAAGGGGGGAAAAACAGCCGCAATGTTAATTATAACAGAATTAGGTGCGTCAATGCGGCATCGTGGCACTTGACTAATATGCATCATACCTTATACGAATGTACTTAGTACAGCGTAGATGAGGCGAGAAAGGAAGGCAGCTTCTTTCACTGAAACAAGTGCAACGTTTGAGGTTGTTAGAATAAAATATCTCGAGCGTTGATTACAAAAATCTAACACCGAGACGAAGAAAATTTCACTGCTGAGAGGAGAGTAAGTAAATGTATACAAATTTTATTTAAGTGTTGTTAGATAATTACACGCTTCAAAATACTCAGGTACAAAAATGACCTTAGAGTCGTGTTCAGTGTGTCGAATTAACTAAATGCGGATACGTTTCGCGTTCATTTTATTAAAATTTTCAAAATTCTATTTTTTTACCCCAATTTATGAGCATTATCAGAAATCCAAAATTTCAGCGAATTTATCGTATAAAAAGTCAAAATTGGACGTAATTGATCCGCTGAACTTTGTATAAAACGATGAGAAATTTCTAGAAAAACCGTGACAGCAGACTATGAACAAACGGCCTCATTTACTAAAAATCATTTACTTAGATCAATACCGATACCGATTGTAATCGGTAAAATTTTGGTTGTAGGCTTAGATTGGAATTGAACTTGATATTTTTGAGCAGAAGTAATCTCGGATCAAAATTCAGTTGTCTCCAAATTCGGGGAAAGGGGCGCTATTGTATTGTTTGTTTCTAAACCAATCGACAGGGAATGGAAAATTGTATACCATGTTCAATGGGGTGGAGTGAAAGAAAAATATATACTTCGGATCTTGACTAAACTCACGAAGACGGTTGACGTTGAGTTGCAAACTCACCATAAAAAATGTTGAAGGGAGGAAGTGGAGGAGCTATGGGTCCTCGAAGTAGGGTGATTTTCGAAATAAAGGCGGTTTTTTGTCATTTACACCTCCCTAAAAATAGTGTGTAGGACTCCAGTCACAGAGTTAAAAAGATACGATTTGAGTTTCTCGATACGAGACCAGTTTTGGCTCTCTGCTAGGTGATTAAAAAGTTACAGATTACAAAAATCAAAATTTTTTATTTTTTAAAAAAAAATGTAATAGAAGGGGCTATTACCTCGAATACGTTCCCAAAATTTTCTTTAGCTCGGAGAAATGAATTTGGGTCGAAATATTTGTACAGTTTCGCGTAGCAGTGCTACCACTGTTAATATTCGATGAAAGTTGAAAATATTTTTCTTTTCTATGATAAATTTTCACAATTCAGTGTCTTGAAATTATTTTCCAAATTGACTGTAGCAATGGGGCTAAAGAGTGGAAATCTCAAAAATACTCATCTAGGGTCTCTATCACGCGTGTATGCCAAATTTTAACCTTTTATTTCAATTTTGGAGACTAGGTATTAGGGTGGGTCAAAAAAAACGATTATTTTTTTTTCACTTGGTACCCTGAAAAACTGATTAGTAGACATCTCAAAAAAATTCTCTCCTCGTATGAGCTCTTAATTTTAATAGGAACGTCCTCCG
>FIZR01001936.1:0-48736 GCA_900060175.1 Ferrisia virgata
GGGGGGGGGGGGGGGGGGATTGGGGCAAACTAAAATTTTGAAAACAAAAAATTTTTCCAAATCGTGGTTTTGAATAGTGCATCCGGCAGTAGATATTTTTTGCAACATTTCTGGATGTATACAAAATTTGCCTATCTCGATTACTTGAAGGGGTGTATAAAATTCAAAAGAATGCTGCCCCCTTAGTAACGTAGATGGGCAAATTTTGTAAATAATTGAAAATGTTACAAAAGTTGTCTACTACAGGGCCCGTCATTCAAAACCACGATTTAAGCATATTTCTCATTCTTAAAATTTGATGTTGCGGGAGGGGGGGGGGTAATTGGGTCAATGTAAAATTTTGATAACAAAAACGTTGTCCAAATCGTGTTGTATGAATAGTGTAACTGGCTGTCGGCAGTTTTTTCAACATTTGTTATTTATATACGAAATTTGCGTATCGCGATTATTTGAAGGAGTTCATAAAATTCAAACGGGTGCTACCCCTTCATTAACAGGCATAGGCAAATTTTGTAAATAACTTAAAATGTTATAAAAGTAGCCTACTATAAGGTCCGTCATTTAAAACCACGATTTGAGCAAATCCCTCATTCTTGGAATTTGCAATGAAGAAGAGGGGTCGGAGGTAGGAATTGGGACAAACTGAAATTTTCAAAACAAAAATTTTTCCAACTCGTGGTTTTGAATTGTGCATATGGCAGTAGTCAACTTTTGCTGCATTTTAGGTTGTATACAAAATTTGCCTATCTTGATTATTTTAAGGGGCCTATAAAATTCGAAATAATCCTGCCCCTCGAATAACGAAGATTGACAAATTTTGTAAATGATTGAAAATGTTATGAAAGTTGTCTACTAGAAGGTCTGCCATTCAAAACCACGATTTAAGCGAATTTCTCATTTTCAAAATTTGATATGTTGTGGAGGGGCGGGAAAGGTATAATTGAGGCAATGTAAAATTTTGATAACAAAAACTTTGCCCAAAATCGTGGTGTATGAATATAGTGTAACTGGCTGTGGGCAGTTTTTTCAACATTTGTTACTTATATACGAAATTTGCATATCTCGATTATTTGAAGGGGCTCATAAAATTAAACGGATGCTACCCCTTCAATAACAAACATAGGCAAATTTTGTAAATAACTAGAAATGTTATAAAAGTATGGTAGTCGATTATAATGTCCGTCATTCAAAACCACAATTCAAGCAATTTCCTCATTCTTAGAATTTGACATGGTGGAAGGGGGGGGGATCGGGGTAATCAAAAAATTTGTCCAAATCGTGGTTTTGAATAGTGAAGCTTGCAGTAGGCAACTTTTACAACATTTTAGGTTATGTACCAAATTTGTCTATTTCGATTATTTGAAGGGCCTTATAAAATTCAAACGAATGCTGTCCCTTCAATAACGAAGATAGGCAAAGTAAGTATATGACTGAATTTGTTTGAAAAATTTCTATCTACAAGGTCTGCCGATTAGATTGGTGATCCAAGTCGTAATTTTGAAATTGCTCATTTGTAAATTTTTTACGTACGTGTACAGAGCTGCCGGTGTAGAAAAGGGGCGAACGAGGGTCAGGCTATTTTAGTATGCCATTCTCTAACAATAAGACGTCTGCGGTTGGTTAGTTTCATTAAAAGTGACGAGTTGAGTGTTTCGGAATTTAATTTCAACTACTTAGAATGAGCGGAGTCTGGCTCCACAGCTGGAGTCCGATGTTCGAAATTGGAGGTGCCGCGAACTTTCGAGCTAGAGCCCAATATTTAGAATGGAAGGAGCTTAATATTATTGCAATGTATAGAGCCGGGTTCCGAAGCCGAAGCTCAGTGTTGAAAATGAAGGTAGCCGGTTCCGAAACTGGAGCCTGCGAATCAACTTAATCTTCAGCTACTGGAATGGAGCCAGGCAAAATGCTATCAGGCTTCAGAATTAAAACCAGACAGTAGCGCAACTACTGTTTATTTCTGAGGGGAGGGGAGGGGAGGGTGGCTGAAATTTTTCTGTACAAAGTGAAACATATATACCACCAGTGAAACGAGGGTGAAAATGTTGCAAAATTTTGCGGGTCAAGGGTCAAAAAATGAGTATTTCTGAACTCTAAGCGCTGAATTTCATTGTTTTTACGTGCATAAAAATTAAGTTTTACGTGAATAAAATCGCTCCAGTGGAAATGGGGGGGGGGGGGAGTGTTCAAACCGGAATCTGTCTAGATGGTATACCTGGCTCCGAAACTGTAGCCGAAGCACTTCAAAATATCTTAGCTGAGTTACTTGGCTTCGGAGCTAGAACCTTACCTCTGCATAATATCTTATCCGACTTTGGAGCTGGAGGTGGAGATTTTAAAACGCCATTCTCGATTACAGAGTTGGAACCGGAGGCCTTCTAAAGAGTAACATTTGGCTCCCAAGCTGTATGAAAATAATATAGCCATCGATGTCTGGTTTTTAAGTAACGAAATTTGTTTAAATTCGATTTTAAGTGGAAAAAATGTACCTAACATTATTTTTTTATTATTTTTGTTTTATTAATACCTTAATACCTAATATCTTTGGCATGCTGTATTTTGAGCTGTAATATCGACTAAATTGAAAATCTAAAATCACCACCTTCTTATTTACGTATATTTATTGAAATATCCGTCGGCGTTACACGTCGTATCCACCTACACCTACCCTACATGATCAAAAACTCTTTATTATTTTTGTTTTTATCCAGTGTCCTTTTTTTTCTTTTTTTTTCTATTCGTCGCCGAAAAGTAGCTAAAATTACCGCCTAAGGTTACTCGACTTTACCTTGCGATGGTACTCGCGTAAATGGTTCTTTTTGATTTTTTTTTTTTTTTTTCATTTACATTCATTCATTTGAGCGTTGTTTTTATTTTGACAGATTGTTTTTTAAATATTCATCGACCTTGCGCCAAAGTGTTGGAAGAAACATGCCCCGGACCAGCGAAGAAAAAAGAAAGAGCCAACGATAGAATTACTAGACTTCTAATGGATAAAATTCGACCCGAACGAAGTGATCCGAGACGAAAGCCTAGTACGTTGAATTTTGCTCAAAGTGAGTGTCCTCTCCGGGAGGTGTACCGCTTAAAATTACCTGTATATGTTAATCGATAATTATTTTACTCGTACTTAAATCTCACCAACGCAAAAATCTAATTTAATATTTTTTCCCCTATTTTTTTTTTTTTTTTTCAACGCTGACTTCGATAGATAGAGATTCTATTTACGATTACGGTATGTACCAACCTATATACCTAAACCTACGTGTTTTTCTCGATTTATGAAAGCTTATGCGTTTTCTACGCAGGTAATTAGTTATTGGAATGTGCGAGTAATTGTTTTTAGGTTTGGTGGTGTTTTTTTTTTTTTTTTTACGCCGGTATATGGTAGTTGATACGTTGTAGGAGTTGTGTAGTTGTTGTTGCTATTGTAGTAGTATTTTCATGATCCAACTTGATGGAATAAAAAAATTCCCAGCGGCTCGGTTAAGCTCGAGTGATTACAAAAAAGTTAGTAGGTATGATTGATAGTGAAAAAAAATACGTACGCGAGCGTATTGTACATGCAAGTACGTTCAGTGTACGACGGTGTGATCGTAACTGTGGAATATTAAATACAGCTGAGGTGAATACAAGAAGGGGGTATAAATTTTAATTATTTTTTTCTCATCTGTATCGATGATTTTTAGCGACCAATACGTTATTTTTTACGTAGCGAGAAATATCGCGAGAAGCGAGGATGGGAATTATTCCGAAGCAGAAAATTTATTCCAATGGGTTAATAGCAGAAGTGAAAAAAGTGTTGAAATTTTTGATCTGTATTTTGTTTGTATTTGAGACTGCACTAAATGTACCTTGAGTCCGGTAGCCAAACAACTGTCGACTTCAGAATGGTGGTGGGTGATTTTTTGATTTTTTTTTTCAGAAAGTTAAAAGTATACAACTTGAATTAAGCGAGGGGTAAAAGTTTTGCAAAATTTTGAGGGTATGGGGTCGAAAAATGAGAATTTTTACGTATTTCTAAACTTTAATTGGTAAATTTTACTGTTTTTTTACCTGTAAAAATGAATTTTTTGGTAAAAAAATTGGAAGCTTTGTCCCCATTCTTTCCGCTATTACGTCTGTATCTGAGTTGGAAAAAAACGCCATACGGGAGGATCGACTCTAGTATTCGTATTTTCTCATACATTCTACTGATTTTTACGTGTGCTGAAGGATATAATTTTTTATTGAGAGATAAATCAGGGTCAAGATTTTGCGAGTTGAAAAAAATAAAATTCTAGCTTTTTGGAGTTGAAAAAAATTATCTTTCGATTTTGTAATATGGACGCTTAAGTTGGCGATTAGATGAAAAATGTAGAACTTTTGGCTTGAAATTATGAATTTGAATTTTTCTATTACTGCAATTCAAAATTGACAATTTTTTTTAGCCTGATTTTCTATGTCATGTTATCAATAAAAACCAGGCTATTACGGTCTATGAACTAACATCGGGTGAGAAGAAGGGGGGAGATATCAACAAAATCCGTTTTGCGTTCCTAGAAGACCATTAAGACGATTTTTAGCCATGTCACGTATTTATTTTATTTTTTTTTCTGAACAATAAAATCATTTACCACACTCGATAACGACCAAAATCGCTCCAATTCAATCAATCGACATAGTTTAGCGGTGGATTAGATATATATGAGTGGGGATGACCATAGGTCAAAATTCAGTTTTGACCCATTTTGGGGGATGGGGTGCTGCGGGGCCAAAAACGCAAAAACTGTCTTTTTTTAGGCCAATCTATAGAGAACCAAAAGTTATACAACATATCCAAAAATCAACGTTCCAAGTCAATTAGGAAAGGAGATATGGGGGTTTTCTCCCTTTTTGACTTTGAAAATGGGCTGTTGCTTCCCTATCGCCCCAGCAAATTGAGTTAGAAAATTGAAACTAGGTATGTACATCAAGTAGGGGCTTTAGATGTGCCTTTTGAGGGGTCTTGGGCGATGTTTTTTTTCAATTCTCATGATTGTAATATGTCACGAAAATCAGGCTGAAAGCGATGCTTTTTTTTTTAATTGTCGTAAACATTGTTGCTTTGCATGAATTTTTAGGTTTTTCAATCTTCAAAGATTTTTACGAAAATATGCATTCATTATGCATAATTTTTAAGTAATAATTATGTATAGTCAATTGTTTATACACAGTAAATAGCGTAAATTATTATGCATCTTATTTAAGCACGTACGTACATATTTAGTCTAGCTTTTCATAAGTAACCGTGTAGTATGTGCTTACACAGGGTGTCTGTAGAGGGCTGTTAGTAATCAAAATTTGGACGTAACTGGATACTACAAAAAATAAAATAGAATAAAATAAACAGGTTAGATGAATAAATGGTCTATCTTGCGAATAGAAAGGACAAATACTTTTCTTGACCTGGTGGAGGCGTCTTAGTGTTGAGAAATGACATTAACATAGACGTGTACTGAGTTCAACGGTACCGTTTGAAGCCCCCCCCCATCCCTTTTCCCCCTAGGTAACGCCCTACAAGCATCTAAAATTATGACCAATGAAAAATTTCAAAATTTTGGTTCAATCGTCACTTCAAATGATGGACTTTGCAGAATGAAATTTTTCTTATAAATTTTGACATATACCATATGTACACATATTGCGCATCTTTATTATTAAAGAGGTAGCATTCGTTTGAATTTTACCAGCTGCTTCAAGTAATGAAGGTAAGCAAATTTTGTATGTAACCAAAAATGCAGCAAAAGTTGCCTACTACGTGGCCTACTATTCAAAACCACGATTTGAGAGGAATTTTTTGTTCGTAAAATTTTCCGAGGTGGAGGAGGAGAAGGAGGAGGATAATGGAGCAGTGTAACATTTTGAAATCGAAAAATTTCCACAAATCGTGATTTTGAACTGTGTACCTTGCAGGAGGCAATTTTTGAGGAAGTTTTGGTTATGTGCAAAATTTGCCTATTTCGATTATTTGAAGGAGCTCATAAAATTTAAACGAATATTGCCCAGTCGATAACGAAGATAAGCAAATTTTGTAAGTCACTAAAAATACTGCAAAAGTTGCCCTACTACAAAGTCCATTATTCAAAATCACGATTCACAACAAATTTTTCATTCCCAAAATTTTACATGGAGATAATCAGGGCAATATAAAATTTTGAAAACAAAAAATTTATCCAAATCTTGGTTTTTAATAGAAGGTTTTCTAGTTAGCAATTTTTTCAGAATTTTTAGTCATTTTGCAAAATTTAACCTTCTAGATTATTCAAAGGGGCTTATAATATTCAAACGAATGGTGCCCCTTCAATAACGAAGCTAGGCAAAATGTATATATGACAAAATTTGTTGCAAACATTTCCATCTACCAGGTCCACCATTTAGGTAGATAATCTGATCGAAATTTTGAAATCGCTCATTTGTTATACATTTTGGTGCCTGTTCAGTAGAGGAGGGGGGGGGGGGTTGAACGGTACCGTTGAACTCTATCAGCCCGTAATACACATGTATCATAATGCCATTTCTTAATTCTTATAACGTCTGTGGCTGGTTAAAAAATCTGATTCAAAATTAATTGTTGAATAAATGGCCATGAATAGTAGGTGCAAAATTGAGTAAATTTTTTTATCCTCATTTCTGGACTAATTTTAAGATAAAATGAGCTATAAAATAATTTTTCCCACGTGATTTTCGATGTAACTCTTTTAATTCTAATATTAGGCAAAAAATTGATACAAAAAAAATATGTTCCATTTTTAGCCTGATTCTCTGTGTCATATTGTCAATGAAACCCAGGTTATTATAGGTAGTTTATCGACCAACGGCAGATGATGGGGCGGCCGGGGGGGGGGGGGGGAAACAACCAAATCCGTTTGGGGGGGGGGGGGGGGGTAAATCAACCAAATCCGTTTTTTGGAGTCTTAGGAGACCAGTTAAGACGATTTTCAGCCATGTCAGATATTTATTTTTATTTCCTTTCCCGAACATTAAAATCATTTATTCTGCTCGATACCGACCAAAATCGCTGCAATGCGGTCAGTCGGCTCAGTTTTGCGGCGGATTCGATAAAAATGAGTGGGGATAAACTTGGGTCAAAATTCAATTATGCCCTAATTTGGGGGAGGGGGTGCTGAAGGGTCAAATGCGTAAAAATTTCCCCTTTTTAATCCAATTGATAGAGAATGAAAAGTTGTGTAACATATCCAAAAATCAACTTGCTACGTGAATTAGGAGGGGAGATATTGGGGTTTCCCCCTTTTTGACCTTGAAAAGGGATGTTCCTCCAATATGTGTTCACCAAATTGAGCTAGGAAGTTGAAATTTGGCATGTACATTTAGTTGGGGCCCTACATGTGCCTTTGGGGGGTTCCGACTTATTAGCTCCATTGCACCCCCTCACAGCCCCAAAAAAGAGGCTTTTTGATCGGGTTTTCTCATTTTTTGTGTTTGGTCCTCACCTAACTCCCCTCTAAATTGAGCTAGAAAGCTGAAATTAGGTATGTAAATTTAGTTGGGGCCCTAGATGTGCCTTAGGGAGTTCCGACTTATTAGCTCCGTTGTACCCCCTCACAACCCCAAAAAAGAGGTTTTTCGATCGGGTTTTCTCATTTTTCTCATTTTTTGACTTTGTTCTTCGCATAACTCCCCCTACAAATTAAGCTAGAAAGTTGAAATTAGGTATGTACATTTAGTAGGGGCCCTAGATTTGCTTTTTGGGGGTTCCGACTTATTAGCTTCATTGTACCCCCCTCACAGCCCCAAAAAAGAGGTTTTGTGATCGGGTTTTCTCATTTTTCTCATTTTTTGAGTTTGTTCTTCGCATAACTCCCCCTACAAATTAAGCTAGAAAGTTAAAATTAGGTATGTATATTTAGTAGGGGCCCTGGATGTGCTTTTTGGGAGACTAGAATTTTTAGCCGCATTGAACCCTTTCTACACGCAACGCTTATGTACTCAGTTTTGCATCGACTATTCATTTAATATTCCTTCAATTTTCAAACTAGGACAAATTATTCGTATAACATTAATTTCGGTGGTACCTGTTTGTATCGTAATTTGAAATATTTCCCATTTCTCTCCAGACACCTTGTGTATGATTATTACATACAAATTGTAGTTAAAAACTGACACAAGAAAAGTATGCACAACTTGTAATCGATTTTGTTTTGCAATTTATTTACAGTCGAGAGAATCCGCAGACAAGGAGACGATCGCGAAGAAGGCTCATCTACGGATAACGACTTGGGTAAGTGAAATTTTCTCGTACACGTACGAGTCCTAAATTTTTTTCTTGTTGAGCTCATTGTTTCGCATCAGTAGTGAAAACCTTGATATACTAAGTGCATTTTATTTACGTTTAAGTATCTGTTGCTGCGAAATTCGACTCGTTTATTGCCTTTAAAAAGTGAAATATCGGTTGTTTTTGTCGCTTTCGATAGCCGCCCACATGATTTCGCAACGATGCGATCCCTCGCTCTGTGTCTAGCCATACATTTTTAGCAAACTGTCGATGTACTTTTGACATTGAAAGTATGATCAAATTATTTTATTATTTTTATATCGCGCGATAGGTCGTTACAAACGATGTGTGTACGTGTGTTTTCTTAATACTGACCTTTTTAACGCAGCCCCTCCACCCCCTCCACCGCCTTCTCCGCTGTCCTCATTTCGAGTATAATTATTTGCATGCAGATATTTCTTATGTGTGTGTGTGTGTGTGTGTGTGTGTATTTATTTTCATACATATAGAAATTGATTGGTACATACATCTTGTAAGGCAATAGGTTAGTTTGTATGGATCGTGTAGGTAGTAGGCACTAGGTACGTATTGCGTCGCTATGTAGAGCCGATCGCGCCCCTCCCCCTCCCCCCACTCCCTCACGTAGGTATATAAATGTCATTCGGTGAAAAATGTCGGCTTTATTTTGATATTTAACGGTTGAACGAGCTTCGAACGAGCCTACAAATACATATGTCGAACGAGAAACGTACCCTACCTGCCTACTTAGTTGTTAAGAGTTGGGCTTTTTCTCCCCCCCTCCCTCCTCTCCTTGTCTTCGTTTTTTTCTTTTCTATCTTACTGTTTCTGTGCCGAGCAAAGTTTTTCTCCGTTTCGACGTATATCTTCGAATTGGTTTTCGGTTTTACTTTTATTGAAAGATCCGCGTACTTACAGTCAGGTAGTGATTTTTCTTTTTCTTTTTCTTTTTTCCGCTTTTACGTTTCGGCCTAAGTAGGTAGTATTGCGTGTTACTTTGGCGAACAAAAATCATTGTCGTGTTGAATTGCGAGTCTTTCGAGTAGATGCGTATGTTGTTGATATGCTGTCATTGGCACTGCTAAAATATTTGGGAAACGAGAAAAGGTGTTCAATTTATGCGATTAATAATATCGCGCGAGAATCAGGAGCGTGAAAAAAAAAAAAAAAATGAAAAAAAATTGGAAAATAAAACACTCGACGCGATGCTGCGACGACGGTCTTGCTAAAATCGAGCCCGAATAAAATTCAGTTGTGTAGCGAATACGATGAACGGCGATAAATCGAGTCGGTCGGAGATAGTCGGTGAGCCGAAGAGGCAAAGATACGAGTGGTAAGGAAAGCCTTGACGAGAGATATAATCGTACGTATATTTTTCATTCGTTGTTGCAGAAGGAGGATTGGTATTGAAAAATGAGTTTTGTTTTCGTGAACGCGCGTGAGAAAATTATATGAAAAAAGAAAACGTCGCGCTCGTGTCGCTTTCGAAGAAAAGTATATTAACTTTTGCTCTTTTCACAATTGAAAGATTATTATTGTAAATGATGCGATGCGATGTGCGAACTGTGTGCGAGGCCACCGACTACGACGATTTGTGAAATGGAAAACGAAGAGCGCGGCGAAATAGCAGGCTGCGAAAATTGTCGAGTTTTTCAGTATACGATGAAAATGAGCCCGCGAAAATGTTGAAGATTGATGAAATAGGGATATTTTTGATTGGATTATTTTGACAGAAATACTCTCTTATTTTGTGTAGTGTGCGTGTTTTCGTCGAGAAATTCATTTTTTTTTTTTTACCCTATCTGTACAAGGCGAGTTGAGATCGATCGAAGGTGTCTTCTGACAATCAGTCTGTTTTCTTGTAGAAGACGATTTTTGGACGTATTCGCGATTGAGGAGGTGGAATAACGAAAAATGTACTTTGGGGAAGGTATTCTTCGATTTCGACCATTTTTACTGGCCTTACTTATTTTGACAAGGGAAATATACAGCATAAAATTTGGACCACTTACCTTAAAGCAGATAGTACTCATAATGATAATTTTATCAAAAATCACTTTTTTTAGAGGACTCCTGGCACCACTCTCTCCCCGGGGAATTAATTCCCTTTCTGACCAGCCTTAACGATTATTTAAGAAGTACGAATATTTTTGTGAGTCCTTGATCTCTCTTAACTCCGATAATTTTGATTTTAGGCAAAAAATCATTCGTATGTTGTGTGTTCAATTTTTTATTGTTCTCTACGAGATTATATCTTCGCTTTTTGAAAAAGCTCAAAAATTGAAACACTTACGTCAATTGTGAAATAATCGTCGATTATCCCAATCGTACTCGTATTTCATATTTTATAAATTGAAACTCATCGTATCAGTTTGGTAGATTATATTTCGTCTATTTTTTGTGTGCTATTTTTTGGCTCTGAATTTATAAAAATGTCGAGGACGAAATTTTGAAAAAATTGATTTTTTCAACGATCGAAAAAAGCATTTTCAGAAGTTTTGAGAAATAGAAAGTAGCATAAATGTAAAAATTCTGCAAGTTTTTTCGATCTCAGAAGGGGGGGGGGGGGGGGGGGGGGTCAGACAGCCCTCCCTTGGCTACGCCACTGAGGTTTGAACATTTCAAAAATCACATGAGAACCACCACTTTGTTAATATGTTACGTTCATAGGCGAATTTAAGGGAGAGCGGTGGGAGGGGAGGAGGGCAAGCCTCCCAGAAAGTTTTTCCAAGTATTATAAATATTTAACAGATGAATAAAATTTTTTAATTCAATTAAATTTGTAAAAAATGTTCAAAACACCATGAAAATCGATGAAAATGTAGAAATTTTATGAAACGATTCTGCTAAAAATCTTGATTTTTTTTTCTCGTAAAACATAAAAAATTGAAGCTAAAACGTCGAGAAATTATAGTCGGAATTTGATGGTTTGATCGGGGTGGGGGGGAGTGGGTTTAGCCTTCGGAGTGGAAAAACAAAAAATTGAAAAAAAAAGTTTATATTTTAAAAAGCTAAATTTATTTTGCTGGGGGGGGGGAGGTTGGAAACTTAATTTTTGCTACGGTCAAAAATATGTAGTATGTATGAATACCCGAGCGAAGCGAGAGCGAAACTTTTTTCAAAATATGGCATTCCATGGCAAAAAAAGCCCCTTTGGCCCACTCCAGGTAGCTTCGAAAATATAAGCGTTTTTATGAAAACAGATCAAAATTGGTAATTTTTTTTTTGCTTTTTTCAACACTGCAGTAGGTTCTCTTTCATGTTACGATGATGTACTATTGATGTAATTCTGTACAACTTTTGTATTCAACATTTTTTTGTGGGATACTCAGTTTGGCTATAAAATTACAATTCGAGAACACTGCCCATTTGGTTCTCCGCATTTGGTGTTAATTTCAATCAACCAAAATCACCCTAAACTTGAAAATTTATTGAATCGCAACTACATCAACATGACAGAGCAGTTTTTAACTTCAATTTTATTGGTTGAGGGGGTGGGGGGGGGGGGTTCAAATTCAAAAACTTCAATTCCTTCATTCTCAGAAAAAATAAACTTTCATAATCATAAAATTTGTAAACGCTGCACAAGGTCAAAAAATGCCATTAAAGAGCTGGTTCTGGTCTCATTTTAAAGCCCATTGAATGCACATTTACGAGGCACTCATAACTCAATACTGACCAGTTGGGCTCTTTTGCCATGGATCGCGACCAATATGATTTCAAATGAAAAAAACCGTGCATTTTTTAATGTTTCAGCACCAATTCTGTGGGGAAAACCAGATTTATAGCAGAATCATTTCTAAATTCCACCAAAATTTCAATATATCCTCGAGTTATCAAGATGATGAAAAAATTTTCTGAAAATTTTAACACATTTCAAAACGTTTTTAGTCATTTGCATGAAATTTGGCATGCGCAGAAAATTTGTTTAGGGAGCTAATTTAACATCTTGAGGAACTTAGCTTCCCCCCATACTCTCCCTTAAGTCCACCTGCGTGAGAAATGCACATTTTTCCCATTAAAAATTAGTTTTTTTTTTAAGTTTCATCCTCTCTTTGCTCAGGTATTCATACATTTTCATTTCACACCAAAATTCAAATTTCCAACACCCTCCCCCCCGCCCCGGCCGCCACTTAATCCCAAACCAAAAATATTTCTAAATAGCTCGAATGTAAGTACTGATTTCCTTTTTTTTGTTCACTTTCTTAAGAGCGTAGCCCCCCCCCCCATTCACTAAACTTTGCCTATGGTTACGTTTCAATGTTTCGACTATTTTGTGTTGTATAATTTTTTTGAAATTTAGGCGCGTCCCCCCTTCCTTCTTTTGGCTGTTTTTATACCAGTTTTTAGAAAAAAATCGGCCACTACGTAGGCAAATTTCGAGTTGTCGTCGTTGACTTACACTTCTTGAAAATTTCGTAAATATACGTAATTTGAAGGGCCGAAGTGCTTCGATTCGGCCGAAATACACTCACTGTAAAGGTGTTTCGGGCGTAAAAGAAAACCATTTAGGTGGTATGCGATTTGAAATTCCTACTTTTGCAAAATAAGGGACACCCTTCTATGCGTGCGATTCTAATACTTAATCTCAATATACCCAACACCCCCCCCCCACCGTGAAGAAGAGCAATGGATGGATATTTTAGATGTACTGCTTATGGTATCTGTATATATATTTTTTTTTATGAATTACCCTCGCTCGTGACTTTAATAATCTTCATCTCGTTGAAATTTTCGCGAGGAAACAAAAAAACAAAAAAAAAACACGTGCTAATTGGTCTAAAAAAGAACCATCAAACAAATACACGTTCCAAAAGCTTTACGAGCTGATAAACACGCAGCCTGCGGCGATTGATGGTGTTAACGGTGCCCGTCAAACCTTCTCGTAAAACTAATTCACGTCAACAATATACGTCGGTACGTAGGCGATACGATGGCTCGGAGGGGATCGGTGAACGTGTATTTTTCGTCGAGAAATTAATTTAAGCTCGGATTAATATATATTGGTCTATCATATCTCGGCTCGTTTGGTTCGCATTTGGTCGTTTATAAGCTTACAGTATAGGTACCTCTCTCTACGTATATATAGATAGGACGCTAGGTGGGTAGGTGGGTAGGTAGATAGTTCGTATATACGAAGGCAGCAAAAAGCGAATCCAGCAGGCGATCGCCTACTCGTTGAAAAGATATCGACTGTACACTATACCCCTCGCTTCATCACCACTCCTTCCGGCCTGCTCTCAGTCTACCCAGAGAGGTACAGCACAGTCGAGATTTACAGATATGTCTCGTCAAAATCGTTAAATATCGACAAAGTTTCCTTTTCCTCTTCCTCTGCTCTTACACCGACGGTGAGCGCAAAACGCAGCATCCTTTCGCATCATCGTCATCATTCATCGTAATCGTCGTCGCATCGCATCGCATCGTTCGAAGACCAGATTAATAACCCGATTTACTACAACGGTTTTCGAAATTTTCATTATGTAACCCTCGAGTCAATCGTCGCACAGGATGGATTTGCGCCGGCATTAAGTATATTATTTTGCACGTTTATACGTGCAAACCTTACGCTGATACTGCTTTACTCATCGTTGTTACTAGCTTTCGGCCATTCACACTGCGAGGTATAATTTTCAAAGTGAAATTACCCGTATTCGAGCCATCAGCTCTTGTGCCCTTCCTTACAACGACCCTTAGTAGGCCTACCTATCTAACTCGTGATTAAATTAAGCGAATAAATTTCAGAAGGCGCGGAGGGGTTCTTTAGCTTACGCAGCATACGCGTAGCTGATAAGATGAGAATTATTTTCCGGTGTAGGATATTTTTTACTCTTTCCTGACTTCGAGGCTGCGATATCATCTGGGAAAAAAAAGCGTCGCAAAGCGATGCTTTTTCAGTTTGATTTTCGCGAGATATCATAATATTACATTTATATGTGAATTAAAAGAAAAAAAGAACTTTTTTCCTAATCAGTAGTAAGGGTGGAGAGGGCTGAAGGGGGCTCAAAAGCCGAGACTACCAAAAAATACATCTAAGAACCGTAGGTACTAAATTTCGTCGCCAAATTTATCGTATCATAGCTCAATTCGAAGGTGAGTTATACGAAGGAAAAACTCAACAAGTAAGAAAAATCGAGTAGAAAACTACATTTTTGCGGCTGTGAGGTGGTGCAAAGGAGCGGAAAAGTGGATACCCCTGAAGGCACATCTTAAAGCTCCTGTTACGTGTATATATACTAAAGAGAGCTTTTCTGAATAACGGTCAAAAACGGCCCCCTTCTAAAATCGATCAAATTCGAGCCAAAATGTTACTTATGGTCTAAAAACATGATCATTTTTGACCCCCCTACACCCACCCCTATCGGAATTATTGCCCCCACCCCAATGTCGAAATTTCAACTCGCGATACCTCTGGAAAGGGAAGGTGAAGAATTTTGAAATTTTCACGGATTATACATCTTACTGAGTACTATGAATGTGAATTTTTTGAAAATTTTCCATTCACATTTTCCCAATTTTTTTCATGTTGAAATTTACAAAAACAAATTTTCAAAAATTTTAGGCGGGACTCATGGCTGAAAATGTTTTTATTATCTTTGTTATGTGACTATCTATCACATATAATATTTTTTGGGGGTTCAGAAATTGAGAGCAATGTGCTAAAAAAAAAAATCAAAGCCCAAGAAAAACACGTTTTTCACTACTTTTTCATAATTAATGAGGGCGGTATCTGAATTCAAAGCAAAATTTCGAGTCAATACGAGAATAAATTAATAGTACATATTAAAAGAACTCCATTTCTAAAATTTCACATCCTGAAGGGCATTTTTTGAATTTTGGCGAATTTTTCAAATTTCACCTCGTCCTCCTATAAACCATGAAAATTCTATCTGATCAACAAAACAAAGCTGAAATTTGAAACATACCATATTTTCGACCTCCCAAATTGATTGAAAACGGTTTCGAGTCGAAACGTAGCCGTGAGCGAAATTTTGGACTTTTCCAGTGCTGGAGAACTATTCATTGGTACATATGAACATCAGCATATAAAATTTTGAATTACCCATATTGGTGACCTATTTAATCGATTAAAGCACAATTTCCCAAAATTCGTAAATTTTGAGCTCAAATTTATATTTTATTGCGGAAAATTTTCTTGTAAATAATTTTAATTCTATTTTCGACATCCCAAATTAATATAGAAATCCTCCCTTATTAATTATGGGAAATGTAGTGAAAAACTTGTTTTTTTGGTTTTGGTTTTTTTTTTTTTTTAGCATGTTGCTCTGAATTTTGGAAACCCCAAAAAAATATATGTGATAGATGACCACCTAATAAAGATAATAAAAATATTTTCTGTCACGAGTCCCCCCAAAAATAAAAAAAAAAATTGGGAAAATGTGAATTCGTAGTATCAGTGAGATGTATAATCGATGAAAATTTCAAAAGTTTTTACTCTCACCTTCCAGAGATATCGCGTGTGGAAATTTCAACTTTAGGGAGGATAATTCCGGAAAGGGTAGGTGTAGAGGGGGGGGAGGGGGAGGGTCAAAATTGTTTTAAAGATGATTTTAGACCATAAGTAACATTTTGGTTCATGTTTGATCAATTTTGAGTCGGAGGCCGTTTTTCAACCTTATTAGGAACGACCCTTTGAGCTGCCTAGCTTGATTAGGGAGGCAACTCATGCGAGGAATAAACTCAATAAATATGAAAAACCGGTACAATAAGGTAGAAGAGTCAAGACTCTCAAAAGCTCCTAAGTGTATATATACCCATTTCAACTTCTTAGCTCAATTTGGAGGGGAGGCAGAGGAATATCAACTCCTTTTCAAGGTTAAAAAGGGGAAAATCCCCATATCTCCCCTCTTAATTGACCTAAGAGACTGATTTTTGGATATGTTATATAACTTTGGTTTTCCTACTGATTGGCTCAAAAAGGAATAATTTTTACAATTTTAGCGCCTCAGTATCTCCTCGTCCAAATTTGGGCATAACTAAATTTTGATCCGAGGTCAACTCCACTTCAGAATATCAAAAGGCATGCCAATCAAAGCCTATTCCCTAAATTTAATCGATTTTGGTCGGTATCGAGCTAAGCAAATGATTTTTTGTTTCAGAAATAAAAAAATTATTATCTAACATGGCCGAAAATGGATCCCAAAACGAATTTTGTTGTTATTCCCGACTTCAACAGCCTGATTTTCATTGACAATATGGCATAGCAAATCAGCCTAAAAAGGGTACAAGAGACCGAAAAAAAAAAAATTGAACAAATTCGCCTTTCCTTGAACTTTTCTTCTTTTCGTATGATATGGAGTGCGGGAGGGGAGGAGGGGGAGGTAGAAAATCTCTCGACTCTAGTCAATAAAACAGAAAAGTATAGGAAAAACAGAAGAGAAAAAAAATATATAAACGTATGGCAATTTAAACAACGCTTAATATCTTCCTTATCGAATATGCTATTTCTTTTTCGTTAAATTTAGCTATTTTTTTTTTCGGTACGCTGCGACGACGATAGATCGACGTGCAAAAGCGCAGATCGTATCTATCTAAAAATACGACTCGGTCGTCGTAGTTTTACGATCAATCTACGTAGCATAATCGTAACAATAAATCGCGTCAATAAACTTTCAATATAAAAAAGTAAAAGAAACTCGATACCGAATTGGATCATTTACGAGTAAAAAATACAAAAAATGACACGAGGGCAAAACATAGAAGAAGAAATTTTTACGCCATCGTTTCATCTCTCCTCGTTTTTTTCTCTCTTTCGTCATTTCTGTATTAAAAAAAAATAATAATAATAATAAAAAAAGAAAAAAAACATCGCGAATTTGAACGCCAAGACACGCGACACGAGTACTAAGACCATTTTTAAAGTCGTGACGGGCATCGCATTGCGACAACCATGTACGTGTGAACAACACCAAAAACACGAGGCTTTGTTTCGATTAGATTCTCGATAGCTATTTCAGGTGCGTGAAAATAAGTAGCCTACATGTAAAATGCTGTCTGTGTTTGTGTGTCTGAATCGTCGTCCTCATATTTATCACACAATCGAAAAACATCGCGGTGGCTGTGACCGCAGCGACGATGACGTGCGAAGCGCCGTATGACCCAGCGAAGCATTTCGAGTCGACGCCGAGACGTGTCTACTACGAGACGACTACGACATGACATGACATTGCTGTAGTTTTCATCTTATCGCTCTTTTTCGAGCCTTTTTTTTCTCGCAATTGGCATTGTCTACGCACACACACACACACACACACACACACACACACACACAAACATATACACGTAACGACACAAACGGGGGGAAAAAAATTCGCACCCCCCAGCCTCAACTCATCCATCCACCGGTATACCTAATTTCACATTTTCACGCAGCTCTGGTTTTTTTTTTTTTTTTTTTGGTTTTTTTTTTTTTCGGGTTTGTAGTTTTTTTCAACCTCACGCAGCTCTGGTTTTTTTTTTTTTTTTTTGGTTCTATTCTTTTTCGGGTTTGTAGTCTTTTTCAACCCTCCTCTGGCGTACCTTTCGTGGCAATTACCACGTCTTTAGTTTCCTTGGGGACAGCGAAACAGAAGAGAATACCAATGTGCAGAAAGCTATAAACCTAGTACTCGTATCTACTACGTACACGTTTACGTATACTGTGTTGTTTGTTAAATTACCCTGCTCTCAGTTCGGTACTCTGCCTGCTCGCTCTATCTCTCTCGCAGCCATTTAGTTCCATTTTGTTTTTATTGCTGACGCGTAGTCTCTTTCTATTGGCTCGAAATTTTATTACTATTTCGATTCCAATCAACGCGACGATATTATATTTTCAACCGGGACTGAGTAGATAAAAAAAAAAAAAATGAAAAATATACGACGTCGATACCCGACAGCTCAATCAGCTGATGACGACTATGTTTTCCAGCTGTTTATGAAGCTGGTC
Source organism: Ferrisia virgata (assembly GCA_900060175.1). NCBI lineage: Eukaryota > Metazoa > Arthropoda > Insecta > Hemiptera > Pseudococcidae > Ferrisia > Ferrisia virgata. Next base: position 18,219 of record FIZR01001936.1, read on the forward strand.
AGCGTATCAAGTAGGTAAATTGTACACAGGGTGTTCTAGCTAGAAAGAAGGATTTTCAGCCATTGACTTAAGCAACACATATCGTGTGTACATGTGTATGTTTGCCTAGCTTCTGAACTGTAGGGGCTGATTGATGTACACCGATTCAAAAAAATTATTTTCCAATTTCATATCGGTTTTTCAAACAAATGCAGCAGCTCCAATGGTCGAGAATCAAAATAGGTAAAGATTTAAAATTTATCAGAGGGAAAAGAGAATTTTATCTGAATTACTATGGTGGTTCATTCCGTATAAAAACGACCCAGAAAGTAACTCGAGTCTTTCGATTTCGCTCAAAATTTTTTTGTTGGTTTCCATCAATGGTCTGGTGAAGGAATCGCTGTCATTTTGGTCCTAATCGTTCATCGGGATGGAGATGGCCCTTGTCATTTTCGAGCAATTGAGATTTTTCGTAAAACAGCTCAACTTCGAAGGTTCATATTTCGAGATTGGTTAGACTTGAAATAAATCCGTTTGCGCAGTTTTATAGATAATTCGAAGGAGATTCGGAATCGATCGTAAAAATTTTAAAGCCTTGAAGTTGAACTTTTGAGATGAAAGCTCGACTATTCGTGATGAGTATAAAGCTTGAAAGTCACCATTTCTAAAATCTGAAAATATTACCGCAAAGAGAACGTTTTGTGTTAGTTTTAATTAATTAATTTTCGAAATGGGATTTTAACACGGGTGTGGCGGGGGAGGGGGACACAGCGGTTCTCAATTTTAGCAAAAGTTTGAAAAAAGCTAAAAGTGAAGTGATATGATTGATTCCTACTATAATTCGAAGATTCTGGGTTTTGATTATCGGCTTATTTATTTGATTCAACCCTTCTAAACGCTCCCACCAGCTCTCTCAATGTGGTCAAACTTCAAAAAATTGAAGAAACGAATTGACATATCGATTGTTTCTAATTTGAGGTTCGCTTATTTTTTGGATCCGTCCCCCAAGTACCCCCCTTAGCCATCTGGAAAATTGAATAATACTGGAAGATGAGGACAATAACGTGTACCGTATCGACTCATAATACTAATTCGGCATCGCCGAGATCGAATATCAACTTACTTTCTTGGTCCGACTCACTCGTGCTCTAAACTGACCTTCAAATTACCAAGAATTTGAAAAATGTGGGTGCAGAAGAGTCGGATTGAGAAACGAAGCTGATATTCGAACTCGGCGTCTTCGAATTAGTAAAAATCGACATGCCACATCGAGTTTTCAATTTTTCTAAATGTTAACCATGTTAGGGGGTGGGGGTTGGTGGGGTCGGATCAAAAAAGTGAGCCGATGTTCATGCTTAGCGATCTGATGTCAATTCATTTTTTAAATTCCTTTGATTTTTGACCGTGTTGAGGGGGTGGGGGGTTGGTTGGGATCAAAAAAGTAAGCCAATATTCGAACTCAGCGTTGTCGAATTGGTAAAAATCGTTATAACACTTCATTTTTTCCATTTTTTAGAATTTTTACCAAAAGTGTGACCCCCCTCTGCCTTCTATGCGTGTTGAGATCCAATTTTGAAAACTAGTTGGTTGAAACGAACATGAAAAGGTTTGTTTATGGTAATTTTTTCTGATTTTTAAATGGTCGATTTCAACCTCTCTCTATATTCATGAAAAGTTGAGCTTTCATCTCAATATTTTAACTTTAAGCATTTAAAATTGTGGCCCTTGATTCCGAATTTCCTGTGGATCATCTATAAAACTGTGCAAACATATTTATTCGAAGTCTTACCAATCTCGAAGTATGAACCTTCAAAATTGCGCCCCCCTCCCCCCATAATCATACCGTAGGATTAGTATCAAAATGATGGTGATTCTTTTACTAGACCACGAAGAAGAGCTTATAAAAAAATTTTGAGCGATATCGGAAGGCCCAAGTTACTTTTTGGGTCGTTTTGATATGGAATGGGCATGGCGTATTTAGTTTTAGGTAAAATATGTAGAACAGGGGCTCGATCAGTCCTTCAATTTTCATCACTTTCGTTGAATTATCTCGTGAAAAATTAATTTTTGAGCGGTTTTTTGTTATTGTCCCCTCCCCACGGCCCCAATCAAGTTAGAATATTTAAATTTGACATGTAGATTTCTGAATAAGTAGGGTTGTTATTTGTGTCATGCGGGGCTTTTTGACTTTTCAACTTTTTGCGACCCCCCTCCTCCCCCCGTCCTCAACAGTAAACAAGTGAGAGAGAGACTTGCTTCTATGCAATTCTTTCAAAAATCAATTGTTCGCCTTTTCAATTTCAAAATTATTAAAAATAATAATTATTAGAGCACTTTGATTGTGAGTAGAAGTTAGAAAAATTACTATCAAAGGTATTTTCTGGTATCTGTATTCAAATCTATCAACTTGTAAAATTTTTTCACTAAAAAAATGGGGAAATGCCTCAAATTTTTACCGCGTTTAGTTACGGTGATTTTGCAACTTATTCACCCTATCTTAGCAGTCAAATTCATAATGTCGAATGAGTTGAACTGTAAATAATCTAAAATGCAAACAAGTGTACCTCTGCCTGTCAGCACAGAAATGAATTCTGCACGCAGTTTTATCCCACGCCCATGTACTGGCTTCATTGCGACAAATTTCTGAGGCGAAATGAGGTGTTTCGAGTTGGCAAATAGGATCAATATGTAATAAATAGGCGAGAAGACCTCAAATAAAGTATAGACGATGGCCCTAGTCACGTAGTACATCGATTATTAGATTTCATTTCCGAGTCTTCGTATATAGTAATTTAAGTGTACAACCTGGTATACGACGCGACGTACGTACTTTGTAGCATCGTGGAAGAAGGGGGTTGGTTGGGAGGATGTGTATGGTTATTTATTGGAAAATTGAATTCGTCTAGAACGGTTTGCTGATTTATGAAGCTGCTCTTCGCTCTTCTTCGATTCTTTAATTCGAGATTAAATGATTAAAATTAGCTATTTGTTCAGGTTTTTTTTTCTTGGGAGAGGGAATTTTTTTACGTTATACACATTCAGTATGGTGGACCTAATACCTATACCTATTTGAATGTGGGAGACTTGTGTGTGGTGTAATGTGATTTGTGGTACGTTGTATAATGGATATTTATAAGAATGACGATTCGTATCAATTGTAACTTTCTCGATAAACATAGGTAGGAAGTATAGGTGGTTATAATTAGCCAATTATTGAGTGGGCACTCTTTTGCAATTTAATTTCTTCGAAAAAAGGTCGTAAATTAATAAACATTAACGTATTCGATATTGTTTGTGCAATTGCGTTATAGAAATTTTTACATTTTGCTAAAGCTGGAATAAAAAACAAGAGAAATTCGAGATCTGCCTTGTAAAATGAAATTGTTCGTTATAAAAACAACCAGGTACAGTTGTCTGAGCTAAAGAATTTTTTCTTGTACAAAATTGATGTAGGCCTGAATGCTTCTCGAAAACATCGTGCTTTTTATTTTATTTCATATTTTTCCTGTAAATGTCGAAAAATTGTTATATTTTACCATAATAAGGACAACGCTTGTACCTAACTACATATTTACGTTTAGATATAACTCTAGCTGATATAGCGAGTCGACATACGACCTCTAACCTCCTCTCATTCCGTACCTATTTTTTTCTACAAACGTATATGTATATATATTTATATATTCATACATACCCTAAGCACCTAGATGCAGCTTTTCAAAACAAAAGTTATTTTTTTGGTTGTACTACTCCTTGCATTTGTAACGAAAAAAAAGAAGATGTTTTTATCGCATGTTTGTAACTCGTCTCGACGCATATGTATATTTATTCATGATGTATGTATTTTTTGCACTCGTAAGTATAGGTATCGTGTTGAAACGAAATTATCGTCAAATACTTGCACGATAAATTGTCAACAAAATGGATAAAATGAAACAAATACGAGTACAATGTTAAGGGTGTACACGCTATTTAAATGGCACATATGAGCAATAAGGGAAAGGGATGGAATAGATATGTACGATGGATTGGTGAAAGTGGACCGTATTCGATTGTTGAGACGAAGTTTAGCTTTTAATATGAAAATAGAGAAAGTGCATTGTTTCGTTAACGACGTATCGGTGACTTTTTCTGATTTTTTTTTTTCGAGCAAGAGTCTCAATTTGTGCGATGATTGTTTTATAGACTCATCAGTTATGTTTTCGGGCAATGGAAAACGTACTTAAGGTGTTATGAAAGGTCGCAGGAGGGGGAGGGGGTCAGAATAGTACGCAGTCCTCGTACCTCCATGGTAAAGATTTTCAAATGAGTAGTGAAAGTCCTACAAGATACTATTTTCTTTGCTCAAATTCTCCAAAAAATGGTAACTCGTAACAAGAATTTCGTTAATTTTGAGTTTGGTTTCCGTTTCAGTTTTTACTTCGTTTTATATTTTTTTCCAATTTGGCTTCAGTTACACTCTCTAGTTTTCCTGTGAAACCGTTTTAGTTTTAGTTTCCATTTCGTTATTATTTTTGTTTTAGTTTAATTTCAGTTTCCATTTGTTTTCATGGTTCTAGTTCAGTTTCAGTTTTAGTTTTCATTTCTTTTAACACCGTTTCCGTTTTTATTCTACTATAATTTGTTAGGATTAAGTTCAGTTTCAATTTCTATTTCGTTATGATTTCTTTTTTATTCTGTTCAGTTTCCATTTTGTTATTTTTTCATTTTTTTAGCGTGGTTTCAGTTTTTATTTTTATTTTATATCCATTTTGATCAGTTTCCATTTTGTCTTCCAATTTTTAGTTTAATTTTAGCTTCAGTTTCCATTCTTCTTTTAAACTTTATCAGTTAAAGTTTTTATTCTGTTATCATTTTTATTTTAATTCAATTTTAATTTACATTTTGTTATTTTGTTTTTAGTTTCGTTTCAATTTCAGTTTATGTTTTTGTTTATTTTTCTACGCTATTTCAGTTCCAATTTCCATTTTGTTATCTTTCTTTTTTTAGTTTGGTTTCAGTTCTCATTTCGTTATTATTTTCTTTTCAACTTATTTTCGGTTTCAGTTTCTCTTTCTACCTTGTTTTAATTTTGAACTCTCCGATTGGTTATTGTTTTTTCGGTTTAAATTTTGCTTCAGTTTCCATTGCTTTTTTTAAATGGTTCCAGTTTCAGTTTTTATTCCATTATTTTTTCTACTTCTGTTTGAATTTAGTTTTAGTTTCGATTATGTTACTATTTCTTTTTAAATTCCGTCTTTGTTCCAATTAACATTTTCTTATCATTTTGTTTTTAGTTTGGTTTCAGTTTCAGTTTTGGCTTCCACTTTGTTACCTTTTTATTTTTCATTTTGTTTCAGTTTCCAATTGATTATAATTTTTTTTAATTTGGTTTCAGTTTCTATTTCCATTTATACAATGTTTTAGTTTCTGGTTTCGATTTCGATTTCAATTTCAGGTTTTATTTTGTTGCTATTTCTGTTTTTGTATGGTTTCAGTTTCAGTTGCCATTTCGTTATTATTCTTCAATTTTTTTTCAGTTTTAGTTTCTTTTTTTTTCTGCAATGTTTTTGTTTTAGTTAACGTTTTGTTATTATTTTCCAAATTTTCCTTTCGATTTCAATTTTTATTTTGTTATTATTTTGTTTTTGGTTTAGTTTTAGTTTCAATTTTTATTTTTTTTCTACATTGTTTTAGTTTTGGTTTTCATTTTGTTATCTTCTTTTGATCAGTTTGGTCTCAGCTTCTATTTTGTTATCATTTCATTTTCAACTTCGTTTCAATTACAGTTTCCATTTCGTTATAATTGCTGTTCTAGTGTGGTTTCGGTTTCAGTTGCCATTTTGGTATTCCTTTTTAAATGTTTATTTTGTCATTGTCATTTTTTAGTTTGGTTTCAGTTACAGTTTCAGTTTCAGTCATATGTCTCATGTAATACTGTTTCAGTTCGAGCTTCCATTTCTTTTCAATACCGTTTCAATTTCTGTTTCAATTTTGTTTCAATTTCTGTATTCATTTCCATACCTAGTTTAATATCGCTTCAGTTTCAGTTTCCATTTTTAATTCATGTCTTTCTCAGTTTCAGTTTTGATTTCGTTTTTTAATTCCGTTGTTTATCAATCTTAAATTATCCAACTTACTAATGACCTTAGAAGGGTGGGATGGGGGGGGGGAGTTGAATTTCCATTCGTGTTGGATTTTCCATAGTTATTGGGATGGATAATGTTTTATTTTACATTTCACTGGCAGTTTCATTCGATGTTTATATGTGTTGTGAGAATTTTCAAAGTACGAGTGATGAGTTCTAGATAGAGAATAACGACGCCTCTGCCAGACTGTCTTAATCTATATGCAACCCATCTTACGATGGTTGTATCACTCTTCATGCGAGCTTTATCGAATGCCACCGTTTGCAGTAGCACTATCTTTCTTTACAATTTTCGAACAGAAACGAAAATTCCTGCAGTAAAGATAACCGAGCATGAATCGACTATCGTCTTTTTCTTGCAAAAATAAAAAGCAAAAAATGGCGCGAAAAAAAAAAGGTCAAGCACACGCTACGGTCTCGTATTTCAAACTAAACACCTCCCTTTGGTGGCTTGTAGTTTTAGTTGTAAGTACTTGGCGAGAAATATTCCGACATTGGGACCAACCGTGTAATGTATATTCCATATATACCCCCGCACCCCTCGCGCGCACCCCCTCACATATCCATAAACGTGAAATTATATCCCGAAGAAACATCATTCGCGTCATTTAAATTAACCTCTGGACGCAGATAAAGATTTTTATATTTTTTTTCCAGCCGACCAACTGCACGAAACTAGTGCAAATATACGAGTCGAAGGTGTCGTGTGGTGGTGCATTGTACCAGATATACTGTAATATGTATGTGTAAATAGGTACATTGTACTGTTGTTATTGTACTTTGGTAAACCATTGTTTGTTTGTGCCTTCTTCGTTGCTCTGGTTGCATCGAACCCTCGACGTACCTACATATATATTTTTTTCGCTGTAAATTATACGCTAGTTGATGACGACGTTATAAATGGTTCTGTGTGGTTTGTGTAGTTTGTAAACGATGGTATGAGCATTTTCATCTCGATAAACGCAACATTTCATTCGTCAGTAGTCGTGTAGTATTAGGTGGACGTATTTTGTACGATGTAGTGGGAAAGAGGGATGTATATTTTGCAGTATTGTACTAGTACGTGGTATGCAATATACTTGGATTAAAGTGGATATGTATATGTGTGTGTGTGTGTGTGTTGTCTTGGCGGCTGAAAAGTATTCTCGCGGGTGGAACTGGCTGTATTCGATTTACATACCATTATCGCACTATTCGCTCAACATCATATTCTGCTCACTTCCACATTCCGCCAGCGCCTCGTCTGTTGTATGATTTTTTTTTTTTTTTTTTTTTCAAGCCGCAGGAAGCGACGCAACGCCACCAGCCCACCGCACCCCATCGAAAGGCAGTAACTTTACGAAAACTTTCTCGACTCGAGTAATTTCGCTGCTGCTGCTTTTTCTGGTACGTCTGTGCCATCCCATTTGGGGTTTTCGAAAATAACGTCGCGTCGTATAGCATGTGCCAACGTTTATAATAACGCGAATTCCGAAGATTAAAATACGATTAAATCATTCAGCAGCGTATTACATACTCGATCTTGTGTAGCACTCGGTAATACCACCACCGCCGTCGGTTGTCGGTCGTCGGTCGTCGGTCGCTCATATTAGGCCAACTTGGGCTATAGCTGAGAAAATTTTCTATATAAAACGAGCCGCTTATACGTACGTCGCCTGCCAGGTTACAGAATCTTTCTGCGGTGCTGGTGAGAGAGATGAAGAGTCTGATGACCTTGAAAGTACGCTAAGCGTTATTATACGTATAACACGCTGCCGTCGTCATCGTCGTCGTCCTCCTCCTCGTCTTTCTGGTATCTACCAAAAATTTCCTTTTATATATATGTAGCTTTTAACGAGCAGGCCAAATCCTGTCCCATTTTCGTTGGCGTTGCCCTGCGCTGCTGGCATTTCTATTTTCTGCACGAGCACGAGTACGAGCACGAGGTAGAGAGGATACCACGCCAGGCCAGCCAGCGGAAAATCTTCTTCGACGCGTGAAAATAAAAACGAAAATACTCGTATATCACTACTAAAGTACCCAACTTGGACGTATTCGGTTCTCGTTAAAATCCGCATACTAAAGCTCGTATTCCCTTATACTTGTACTACTTATACATTTTAGCCCGCTTATTTCCGTCGCCCATGCATCGTTTTTTTTTTTTTTTTTTTTTTTTTTTTTCTTTCGCCATCCATGATCTCAACTTTGTACGAAAAAAGCCGAGAAAGTGTTTTCATTCGGAATTCGTCTCGCCGTCGCCCGCACCACTCGTTGCGATTGGGTCTAGTCGATCGATGCCGATGGTCGAATGATACTAAATTTCAATCCTCTGTAGGATGGTTTTAACGAGCATAATTAGTACGTACGATGATGGCTGGTGTTTGGATTCTAATTACGTATCCGATGGCGTAAAGTAGAATTTGAACGAATGTGATAAAAACTTCAAATTCGCATCTAACTCGTCTTTTGTATTTTTTCGTGTGTAGACATTTTCATGTTTCTCCATTATTTTATGTACTGTGTGAAAAATGCACCTTAATTAGCCAAGTCGTGATGTATTTTAAGGTTCTAGGAGACCGTTAAGACCATTTTAGGTCGTGTCAAATATTTATTCGGATTTCTATATTTTTTAATTCCCCTCCCCCCCTCTCACTCCCTCGCTTCCTCCCAAACTATAAATCATTTGCTGCTTTAGCTCAATACCGACCAAAATCAGTGAAATATGAGCAGTAGGCTTTGAATTGGTAGACGATTTTATATTATTTTTGAGCGGAGATATGATCATGAGTCAAAGTTCAGTTATTACCGAATTTAAGTGAGGAGGTGCTAAGAATCTGTCATGCCAAAAAGTCGTGTTTTTTAAACCAATATCGAAAGACTGCCTTATGTATACCGTTTCACCTCCACTCCCCTGATAAAGTAAGCGATTAAAATTTGAGATGTACATGTGATAGAGGTCTTAGATGAGTCGTTAGGAGGTTTCAACTCTGCAGACTCGTTACACCTTCTCACTTCCGCGAAAAAGTAGTTTTTTATTAGGTTTTACTTGGTCCCGAGCATATCTCCTTTCCGAATTAATTTTGGAGGTTTGAAATTGGTATGTAGATTAAGTAGGGGTCGTAGATGTATCGTTTGGCAGTTTCAACTATTCACTCCAATTCTACCTGTACCCCCTGGTCTAGGAAAAAACCTCCCAAAAACGCCCATTTTTTTATCTTTGTCAAATTTCAGCTCAGTATTCCCCCCTCCCCGCCGAGCTGTAAACGTCAAAATTCGTATCGCGCGCTAGAAATTACAGGTTTTTATGATGTAGTATATAATCGGTACTTCGATGCAATGAAAAAAATTAGTTAGTTGAGAAATTTCTTCAATTGGGCATCTCTTGATTAAACGTAGAATAAAAGTTGAAGGCGGACGCGGGCGTCAAAAAACTTGACGACGCGGCGATCGGTGGCAATCGACACTTATACACTAATCTTTTACAAATATTTGGAATTGTTTATGATAAAAATCGCTTAACTTTGAAACCACTCACAACGAGAACGAAAAAAGCTAGCAATACGGGGTGTGAAAATTCAAAAAGTAATTACTTTTTTGTTTCTGAATGATCCATTAATCATTAACAACGATTATTTCACAACGCAATTGAAACGTGAAACAAAATCACCCATTACAATAAATAAAACAATAACCACCAACAACACGTTTTAATAAAACTTTCATTTTTTCTTGATACTTTAGTCAAATATTGCCAGGATTTGTTGACAATTTTGATTAAAAGTATTCAAATGAATGTACATTAATATACGTTTTTTTCTTTAATAAGGCCATAAAGGTTTAATAATTGCGTTTAAGCATTTAAATAGGTAAAATGCACGTAGAGGGAACCACTAGGGTGAATATGATGACGACGTGATACATCACCACCGGGTAGCTATGTATATGAAACGAACGTGTAAAAGTATGTAAACACGTCGGCCCGAACGAGCCCGATGTTCCACTACGGTCGCGTGGAAAAATTTCGTCGCCATCGGACCGTTTCAACCATCATATAAAATGTCGACGTGGCACCACTTGAAAGTATATTTTTTTGACCTGAACATTTTTATGAGGTGTGTTTGACTCAGGGAGAACATGCTTAGGGGTTGAAGAACAAAAATAAAAACAAATGTATTTTTGGACTACCTTAATTTATGTACAGATAGGTAAACCAGGTACACAACATTGTAGTGCAAGTGATCAGTATGTATTATGTATGTTTACTGCAATACTTGGGTTAGTACGTTACTACATACTACGTTGAGTATAATTCGAGGAAAATTTAACGTCGATTCGTTATACGTACGTAGAGCGAGAGGAGGGCACTGAACATGGTACACGGTACCTCTACCTCCTATCTCTATACCTATACAACAGTGCTCGGAGATCGGTCGTTTATAAAACGAGAGGTGCTTAAGTTAATACGTACATTAGTAAAACAAGTCGTGTGTAATGCCTTGTTCATTTATTCGCATGCGTACGTGTAGTATATTTGTGCATCACAGGTATACCATTATACCTGTAATTGCGAATAATTATGTGCACGAGGAGTCGAGTCGAGTCGTATTATACCATTCGCAGTGCATTACAGGGTGTTTAGGAAATGAAAGAACGTGATATGTGCGTGGATTTTGTACAGCGAAGTCGAGTATTAAAATTTATGTTTTGGTTATAATATCCCAAACAACAATACAACCATATGCTTCAGAAAAGACCTAGTGACAGCGAAAAAAAAACAAATTTTTTGAATTAAAATTTCGGCACGACATTATAATGTGCCATTACATGCTGGAAAATGAATAATATCAAGTTTGGTGTCATAATCTAGGTTTTCAAATCTGAGGAATACGATTTTGGGGTTATTATTTTATTCAAAGCTGGGTTCGTTACCCCCCCCCCCCCCCCGAACGTCAAACGCCCAAAAATAATCCCGAAATAAAATTTTTTTCTAAAAAAAATCAGTATTTTGATACTAAAATCGATATTATCCTAGTTTTTCAAATTCTGGTTCATTAACCCCCTCTCCCCCTCCTCCCTCTAGAAGGTAAAACGTTCAAAACAGCCCCAAAATCGAATTTTGTACCAAAAAACCAATATTTTTATACAAGAAGTGATATTATACTATTTCTTTAAATTTCGGTTTGTTATCCCCCCCCCTCGAAGGTCAACCGCCCAAAAATAACCTCAAAATCGAATTTTTCTACCAGAAAGTTAATATTTTGATGCAAAACTCGATATTATCCTATTCTTTTAAATTTGGGTTCATCGACACCACCCCCCCCCCTCTCAGGAAGCCAATCGCCCAAAAACAACCCCGAAATTGAATTTTTTCGTACCAAAAAACCAATATTTTTATACCAAACTTGATATTATACTGTTTTTTTTTTAAATTTGGGTTTGTTACTCCCTCCATCCCCGAAGGTCAATCGCCCAGAAACAACCCCAAAATCGAATTCTTCGCACCAAAAAAAACAATATTTTTATACCAAACTTGATATTATACTATTTTTTTCAAATTTGGGTTCCCCCCCCCCTCGAAGGTCAACCGCCCAAAAACAACCCCAAAAACGAATTCTTCGTACCAAAATACCAATATTTTGATACCAAACTCGATATTGACCGATTTTTTTTTAAATCGAGCTTAGTGCTCCCCTCCGCCCGGGGGGGCGATAGATGAAAATCGACTCAAAGTTTGGATTCTACGTTGAAAATTACTTTTGCATGCAAACTTCGAAATTTGTATTGGGTAACCATTTCTGGAAACGAGGATACGTGCGTGTTTTTTCCATTTTTGGCCCACTGTACAACGCTTGAATTGTCTTAAAACATAGTTCATAAAAAAAAAAAAATATTTAAAATCACGGCGTCAAAAATTCAAAGCCCCCAAAAAGTCAAAAAGTGACTTGAAGCTGAATTCACACTTCCAGAGGACCCGACTCAAATGAACGAGATTGCGGACGTGGTGCAATAATGAGCAGTTCTACGCAACAAAAGAAAGACCAGGTTATTTTACTCGCTCGAACGAACAATTCTCCCACGATGATCACGCGGTGCAGTAGTACACGTTTCGGGCATACATCGCTGCAATATAAACCTCCAATTTGGCACTCCTAAAAATTTTTTTATCGAGCTAATTTTTATAACATATTTTCAGCCTGATTTACTATATCATATTGTCGATGAAAACCAGGCGAACGGCGTTGGGGAGGAGGGAGGGAGAATACCAACAAAATCCGTTTTGGGGTCCTAGAAGACCACTGAGATCATTTTCGTCCATGTCAGATATTTATTTTTTTTTTTCAAACATTAAAATCATTTACTCTGCTCGATTCGGCTAATTGACTCAGTCTGGTGACAGATTAGATATGTATATACGAGTTGGGATGATATTGAGTCAAAATTCAGTGGTGTCCAAATTTGTGGGAGGGGTTGTTAAGGTGCGAAAATCGCAAAATTTGTTTCTTTTTTTAGCCAATTTGTAGATGACCGAAAGTTATTTGACGAATACAAAAATCAGTCTCCTAGGTCAATGGGGGCTTGTTCTACTTATTGACCTTGGAAAAAGGGATGTACACCCCCCCTCCAAATTGAGCTTGAAAGTTGGAATTTGGTATGCGGTGCCATCGATGTACGCTTTTGGGGGTTTCAACTTTTCAGCTTCATTGCACCTGCTTACAGCGTCGAAAGTGTAGTTTTTTTGTTCCTCACTGTGCAAGAAAAAACATCCGAGTGCGTTCTTTTTTTTTATTCCACGAGTGGACAATTCGAATACCTTCTTAATTTTAATGAAAATGTTTTTATTTTCGGTTTTTGTTTTTTTTTTTTTTTGGTAATTGTACGTACATTAATACTAATTCTAGACCATTATGGATTTTCGGGGGGGGAGGGCAGGGGATGGGGGTTTGAACAAGATCCTCTACTTAACACGCGTACGGATAAAATTCGTATTCGCCTTTGGGATTAGTCAAGTTGGGGGAAGAGGTCATTACTCGAAATTTGGTTTCGTATTCGACCTTGGCATTAATTTCGTTCCACCCAAAGGCCATTCTCGCTGCTTCATTTACAACCATGCAACATGTAACGAAAACACTAACTACGTCGTAAATCACGATAAAAATAACCTAAATGTGATATTATGGGCGTGTATTTTGCAATTTCAAATTTGTAAGGGCTTCTCATGGTTGTCGAGATGATGATGATGATGATGATGACTAGGGCGAGGTGATTTTTCGCTATGTACACAACATGTCGTCTTCGTCTTCGTCGTCGTCTTTTTCGTATACCTTTTTACCTATACGTATACTCGTACAATATGCAATGTACACACGAAAACGCGATAATGAGCTCGTTAACGACGACGACAACGACGATGACATCGACTATACTATAAAGAATAAGTAGGTATAAAGCAAAGGAAACGAAAAGAAAATGTGTATGTACACGATGATTAAGGGCAATCGAATACGTGGATGAAGGGCAGGGTCGAAGGTGATTGCGTAGAGAAGGTAATGTTTATATTTTGAATAAAACTCTCTCTATAAATGGCTGTTCCCATTGATTTTCCGTACTTTTAATGCACACCTGACGGTATAAAAATAATAGAATGTTCTAAAAATACCACCAATGCGTAATAGGTAGGTACATGTCCACCGATGTAACTTTCTCGTACGTTGAAAGGATACACGAAGTTATAATATTTGGGGAGAATTTTTTTTTTTTTATTTAGGCCCGATACAATAGAGGTAACACGACGTCGTACGGGTTGGTATTATAAAGAAGCGAGGCAAAATTTCGTAATTTTTACGCCAAGCTGGGGTCTGGCTCTGGTTACGAGAACCTTGAAAAAAAAACAGATGTTTTGTCGAGAGTGTTATTCGCGTTTTTTTTTCTTCTTCTTCTTCTTCTGTGTTTTAATAGCATTACGTTTTCTTTCCTTTTTCCTCTCGTGTTATTTTACCCAGTTTAGTATGTTGTGTGCTTTTTATTATTATTATTATTATTATTTTTTTCTCGAACGCGTTTACATACCAAGTACATATTAAATAATAACTCTTGGTAGCTCAAAACGCGAGTTAAAATTGCTGCTCTTCTATCGTACCTTCACCTTGCGAGGTTGTTCCGGACCGTTGTGAAATATCGTTTATGAAAAGTAGGTAGGTATACGAGTATGAAGAGGCGCCAGCATGGTTACGAGTCGAAAAGAATAGCATGATGAGGAACAAGAAAGAGTAGAGAAGGTGATTAAAACGACGCTCTTGGATGACACCTGTTAGTATACCAAGAATATTATAACACGCTCGTTGCGTTTATTAATAATAATAGACGAGGATTTTTTTTTCTTTTTTTTTGTCAAAATCATCTCCATTGCTTTGGTTGTGGTGTGCGAATGCGAAATCTGATCCTGTGTAAATGGTACATATTTTTATATTTGATATCAAATACAATGTATACTTATAGCACGGTGCGTTGTGGTGGCGTTAAATGCAGTCGAGTGTGATATTGTTAGCCTGATTTTCTGTGTCATATAGTCAATTAAAACCAGGTTATTACAGTCTATCCACCAAAGGCGGATGAGGGGGAGAGGACATATCAACAAAATTCGTTTTAGGGTGCTAGAATACTATTAAGACGATTTTTAGCCATGTTAGATATTTATTTCTATTTTTTATTTTTTATCTTCGAAACATTAAAATCGTTTACTCCGCTCGATACGGACCAAAATCGCTCCAATTCGGTCAATCGACATAGTTTGGCGGCGGATTAGATATATATGGGTGGGGATGACCTTTGATCAAAATTCAGTCATGATCCAATTTTGGAGAAGGGGGTGCTGAGGAGCCAAAAAGGAAAAAATTGACCTTTTTAAGCCAATCGATAAAGAATCAAAAGTTGTATAGCATATCCAAAAATCAATCTCCTAAGTCAATTAGGAGGGCAGGAGATATGAGGGTTTTCCCCTTTTTGACCTTAAAAAAGAACTGTTCCTCTCCTATCTCCCCACCAAATTGAGCTAGTAAATTGAAATTAGGTATGATCATTTAGTTGGGGTCTTAGATGTGCCTTTTGGAGGTTCCAACTTTTTACCTCCGCAACACCCCCTCACACTCCTAAAAAAGTGGTTTTTTGATGACTTTTTCTCATTTTTGGAGTTTTTTAAGTTTGTTCCTCGCATAACTCCCCTCCAAATTGAGCTAATGAATTGAAATTAGGTATGTTCATTTAGTTGGGGTCTTAGATGTGCCTTTTGGGGGTCTCGACTATTCAGCCCCATTTTTGAGTTTGTTTCTCGCATAACTTCCCTGCAAATTGAGCTATGAAGTTGAAATTAGGTATGTACATTTGGTAGGGACCCCCTAGATTGGCTTTTTACGTGTCTCGACTTTTCAGCCCCATTGAACCCTTCCAACCCGCAATGCTTTCTTTTAATTTTTATAATTGTAATACGCAACGAAAATCAGGCTGAAGAAGCATTGCTTTGCGATGTCTTTTTTTGGAATTTTAAGTTCTTCACCCTCTAGCGATGTTCTGTCTCACACACAAAAAAGAGAAAGCATTTTCAGCCTGATTTTCTCGACATTTTACAATCATGAGAATTGGAAAAAAAAACATTGCTTTGCGATGTTTTTTTCCTTAACATCATTCAAGATATATTTAGGGTTCAATGGGGCTAAAAACTCAAAACCGCCGAAAGGCACATCTAGAGTTCTTACTGATTGTACATATTTAATTTCAACTTCCTAGCACAATTTTGAGGGGTGTTATGCGAGGAACAAACTCAAAAAACACGAAAAAAAGACCAAAAAATCACATATTTAGGGCTGCGAGGGGGTAGAATCGGGTTGAAAAGTCGAAAGCCCCCCTCCCAAGGCACATAAAGAGTCCCTACTGAATGTACATTCCTAATTTTAAGTTCCGAGCTCAATTTGGAGAGGAGTTATGGAAGGATCAAACTCAAAAAATCCGGAAAAAAGACCAAAAAATCACATATTTGGGACTGTGAGGGGGTGTAATGGAACTGAAAAGTTGTAACCCCCAGAAGACACATCTAGGGTCCCTACTGAATGTACATACCAAATTTCAACTTCTTGGCTCATTTTGGTGGCGAGATAGTGGAAGAAGAACCCTTTTTCAAGGTCTAAAAGGGGAAATATCCTCATATCTCCCCTCTTAATTGACCTAAGGAGGTTGCTTTTTGGAGAAGATTATACAACTTTGGATTCTCTATCGATTGACTCCAAAAGGAACAATTTTTATGTTTTTTGCCCCTCAGCACCCCTCTCCTAAAATGGGGCCAGACTGAATTTTGACCCTGGGTCGTCTCCTTTCATATATATCTAATCGGTCGCGAAACTGAATTTCTTAAACGAATTGGAGCGATTTTGCTCAGTATCGAGCTAAGTAAATGATTTTAGTCCTCCGGGTGAAAAAAAAAATGTAAAAATGAAAATAAATGTTTCGCATCGTCAAAATTGGTCTTGGTAGTCTTCTGGGACACCGAAACAGATTTTTTTGATATTCTCCCTCCCATCATCCGCCGTAGGTCGACGGATCGTAATGGCTTGGTTTTCACTGACAATATGATACAGAAAATCAGACTGAAAGGCTGTTCAGTAATCGCTAATCTTTCTCCTTAAAGTTGTGGAAATCATGTAAAAATCTTTGAAACGTTAATTTTTTCCTTCCAAGACGCAAAATAATGAAAGAAAAAAAAATCATTTAAAATGTTTTTGTTTTGAACATGTTGCGGTTCGCATTAGGTCACTTGAAAAAAATATATATTATACTTAAAAGTATGACTGAACTTTTAAAAATAATTCCAAACATGACTCCCTTCCCCCCTCCTCAATTTAAAAAAAATTCAAAATTATCAACCATCACCTCCAACTATTCCTAAGTATCCAAAAAAAAATTTTGAAGTATTTCGCGTAAAAGTTTTCAAACTTTTTGTTTCCCCTCCCCCTGGAAGATGGAAAATATTGAATTTTCAGCGTGTATAGTCTTGTAACTCACGTTGAGGTGGGCGCACCGGGCCAAACAATTTTTCTGGGTGGTTTTATTTCAAAACTAACATTTTGGATGAGTTTTATTCTGATCGGTTACAGGGCCGATTTCATCATCTTATCGTAGCAGAGCCTTTGCTCAGTTTCGCTGTATTTTCTCTGAATTACATAGTTCAATATTTCAGCAGATGAGATTTGTATGTCATGTACATGATATTTTTTTTTTCTAATTTCTAAACAACTTCAGAGAATAAAATTGTTAAAAATAATGACAAAAAAATTTCAATTGCATATTTATAAGAGCTTTTTTAAAAGTTAAAAGGCAAAAATTTGTAAATTTTCAGCGTAATTATCTTACAATATTATTCTAGATGTATAACGAACCTTTTCACCTTTATTTTTATTAATTTTATTTATTTATTTATTTATTTATTTTTTGCTGAAAATATTGCACCGTATACTTTATATATTTTGGCACAAACCGGATGTCTCTGGCCGTTTTTGGATTAAAACGGCTTCAGATTATTTGGAAAAAAAAATCAGATTCGTGTAATTTTTCGCCCCTGTATTCATCAGGTTAGGCAAAACATTATACTTGTGTGTAAGTTGAATTGCTCTACTAGTGGTACGCAGGAAGTACCACCTCAACAAAACACCCTGTATAATTTAATCTAAATTGTAGTTCTAATGATTTATTCATCATAAAGGCGAAAATTTCGCCGAAAAAAAGCTGGCATTTGGTATAGAAAATATTAGCCAACCGAGCTATCAGCCTTTTGCGCAATTTTCGCGTATTTAAATTGGAAAACGACTCGACAAAAATAACGCATACGTGTCTGGAGTGCATTCGAGCGTAAAACTGAGCGACTTAGAATATGTAAGTGTAGTAAGATGTAAAGCATAACGTGTAACGCGTGACAAAATAAATACTAACAATTTTACCTTTGCTACGAGTTAAACGAAAACTCTCGGCTGCGTGTGTAAAAGGAGCGAAATTAGTAAGCCAAATACGAACGGATACCTGTCTGTGTACAAGTCTGCCAGCGTATAAAGAAGTGCAAAGGCTTAAACAAGAAATCATATAAAAAGCATAGTTTATCGTAGGTGGTATTCTAAAATTTTACTTACAGAGTTACACGAAGCACTCCAGTTACCCTGCAGCGTAATTAAAGATACAAACAAAAAAAAAATTGTACCTACTTCGAAGGAAGATAGCGAAAGAAAAGAGAGCAGAAGGAAGAGAGGTGTTATTTTCGTATTTATTAATTTGAACGCGTAAGCGAGTTGTTGTACA
The DNA here is from genome assembly GCA_900060175.1 of Ferrisia virgata. NCBI lineage: Eukaryota > Metazoa > Arthropoda > Insecta > Hemiptera > Pseudococcidae > Ferrisia > Ferrisia virgata. The sequence continues at coordinate 36,637 of FIZR01001936.1, forward strand.
CTCGGCGTGTACTTTAGCCACGTATTATACAAATACTCGAAATGGTTGAGGGAGGGGTGAGGGGGGTGAGGAGGTGCGTTTTAATCAGCTGAGAATTCATTTGTCTGCGATAATTATTTATGCATAAATTTGAAATTTCGCGACGAATTAAGTTTTACGTATTAAAAATATGAAGTAAGTAAAGAGTTTCGAAAAGAACAGTAGTAGGTACCAAGAGTGGATGTGGAGGAGAGACGAGCTGTATGTACCCCTCTCTACCTACCTACAAGTACGACTATACTCGACTCGAGTACGTTCTATTCGAAATGTATTATACCTACATTTACATATACATACTACGTATATACATATGTAGCTAATATGTATGTGTGTAAGGTTAGCTGAGCCTTTTTTTTTTTTCGCTCTTTCTTTTTTATTATTATTATTATTATTGTAATTTTTTTTTCATTCACGTTCTATCGGGAGGGAGGTAGTTAGGTAGTTGGGTAGGTAGGTAGGTTAGGTTAAAGTCGCGTATAAAAGCCCCCTGATACCTTTGGGGGTACGTTGGGGCAACGTCTATACCGGCTGCGGTGCGCGTACTCCGGTACGATGTACGCTGGCGCGCGACTCTCCGCATCGTATCGTATCGTATTTGGTGTCTCTCTGTCTCGCTTCATCTCACTCTTGTTTCTGTATGTACACAAAAATACCTTCGTATTATTCGCGGCGTTTTATCAGTACGTGTACGTGTGTCTGTCTGTGTTTAAACGGCAGCATGAAAAAGCCAACTATGCCGCCGGTAAGCTCGTCGTCGTCATCATTGTCGTCGCAGTTTTACGAATTTCGTATTCGTAATGCATTCGTTGTTGTCGTTGTCGTCGTTTTCGTCATTTCTCTGTCGATGTAGTAGTAGTAGTAATATTTACGAATAAAGAAAAAAAAAATCATACCAAAACTAACGATGTTACATCATTAATACGAAGTGTTGCGGTGATTGTTGTTGTTTTGTTTTTTTTTTTGGTTCAAATATGTGTTTAACGGTGTGTTGTGATGTGTTCTAAAGTAGGGTTAATTTTGTGTTGGAAAATAAAAATGTGATTTGTAAAAAAAAAAATTTAATTTCGAAAAAAAAAATGTATACGATATGCGATGACGATGGGGTACCAGCTACGAGTATAATGTACATAATTCGATATTCGTTCGTATTACGGTGATCGTGTGCTGCTGGATCACCGGTGGCCAGCAGCAGATTTCAGATTTTTTTTTTTTTTGGGGAGGAGGTTTTTCAAGACCCGATTTAAAAGTCGATCCGGTATTGTGAGTCGGGTATATTATTCTCATTTATGGAAGAGGATGGGTGCGAAAATACAACTAGCAGCGGTACTGGCACTGGCACTGGAACTGGAGCTGGAACTGGAACCACTAGGGCTACATCGTTGAAGAGAAGTAGTAGCCTGAAATTGCGATTTATTAAGTTACCATTATGGAATACGTCGTCTTCTTCTTCGTCGGTGAACGCGTTTCCAGGTAATGATCGAACCGTGTACATGTGATCAATATTGATGTAGGAAAGATCAGGAGATGAATCGTATTTTTTTTTTTTTGGGCAAGTTTTTCGCTAGAAGAAGCATGATGGTGTGAATTGGTGCTGGGTCCCAATCGTGGTATGTTATTAAGTGTGTGTGTGTTTTTTTCTCATTGATATAAATCGTGGGTATTGCGATCTGCTCTTTATTTAAAAAATTTTATCGAGTTGTTTAGGAGTAAAAATTCACGATACGAATGTGATATCTGTTACGATAAATTATCCTACAATTTTATGAAAATTGCAACAATGCTGCAGACATTACGACCCATAGTGCTTATTTGGTGAGGATTTATACGTGACCAGGATCACGTTTTAAATTTGTTTAGTTTGATTTATAAAGCGAAAATTGGCATTGTACTCGTGAAATATTTACCCTATACCTGTACATAATTTTGTATAATGATACATCAATGTTGTGCTCGATAGGCAAAAAAATATTTAAAGTTGTTAAAAATTGAAATAAAATTTGATTTTTGACGAAAATAAAATTTTTACACGAGTTGCAAATGAAAATCACTCTATTTGATTAGCTACTTCGAAGAATTTTAAAATCATTATTAATTTTTTTTTTTTTTAAATTTTTTTTTCGTTATATTTTTAACCCGTTATCAGTTATTAAATTGCATTACTGCGAATTTCTTATCATTAGTTTGTACTGTTCGAAATTCGAGGTATTTTAAACGTGAAATACACGTGTGTAGTACTTTTTATATTTTACAGGTCAATTTTCATTCGCGTTGATGAATTTTGTATACGTTCGATTTCCGTTTTTTTCGAATGAGATCTGTATTTGAAATATTATTCAAAAATGAGAAAAAAGTTGGAATTTTCTTACCTTTTTTTGGTGAAGGGTAACGAAAAAGAGTGGTGGGATGTGCAATGAATGAAAATTTGATTTTTTCAAAATTCTCCCCTTGGCTTGAACAGAAATTCAATTTTTGACCAAATACCTGTATTGAAAGAGAGTCGATTTTTAATTTAATATTAATTTTTATTGCCTCCTGCCTTGTGATTCTATCATCAGCTATGCTCCCTCATAAGGTTGAGATTTTTTTTTTCTGAATGAATAAGAGCAAGATTTGTAAAATGCTAAATTTAAAAAGTCCAGAAATTTCTAAAAATAGCATTCAACATTGTTGTCAGTCCTACAAATTATAACCCAGGCAAATTGTAGAAATAGAAAAATAGAAAAAGTGAATCCAAACATAATTTATGTATAAATTTTTTTTTTTTTTTTTTTTTTTTTTTTTTTTTTTGTAGAATATTGTTCAGTTTGGTGCCCAAAACAATATACTAAAATTCTTCACACATCGTGCTGGAGCTCACACACCCCCTCCCCCCCACCAATGGATCAAAGCCTGACAAAACCAGTTTTTAGCGTATTTTTTTATATAATATCGATAGCCTACTCCGCACAAAATGAATTTTTGAGGGTCTTTCTAACCGTGGGGAGGGGGGTCGGACGTACGATTTTTCAAAGTTGAGATGCATTAGAGGATAAGTGAAAAAAATGCACCTTACCAACAATTCGTCCAATGAAATATCGTAAATTTCTCACTCAGACCCCTCCTCTTTCATTCCCTCATCAAATGTGATATCGTCTACATAAAAATCAGTGGGATGGTATTGTGAAATTCAGTGTGGTTAGTGCGAAGAATATTTGAAAATTTTTTAGTATGAGAGGCACTCGATACAGTACTAGGGGGATGAGGTAGGGGATTTTAAGACCTATTTCTCTCCCCCTTCTTCGAAAATTTATACACAGCGATTTTTGTGTTCTTGGTGTTGAATTCACATAAAAAGATCCTGCTGAACACGTTTTGCATATTTAGACTTGTGTTGGTGCTGAAATTATTGCCGAAGATTAAGCTCGACAAGGAAACTTATTTTTATTAGATGTTTGAATTTTTGAAGGAAACATGTAATACTACCTGAGTCATTTTTAGTGAAACGAGAGAGAAAATTTTTTTGATAGTAATTGAAAACTAGAAGGTAATCAACGTCTTTATGGGAGGTTTTTTCGTACTTTTTAAAATGATTGGTCCAAATTGGTACACTCAGATCATTTTTAGTCTGATTTTCTACGTACGGTGAATGGAAATCAAGTTGTTTTGAGCTGTCGATCTACGGTCCATGGTGCAGGAGTATCAATGAAATTCGTTAGAAGACTATTGAGACCATTTTTAGCCATGTCAGATATTTATCCCATTTTTATTTTTATTCTCGATTTTTTTTTTCAAAACTAAAACCATTCGCGCAGCTCAAGATCGACCAAAATCGGTCTAATTTGTGTAGTAGGCTTGGATTGGCGGCGCATTTGATATTTTTGAGTGGGGATGACCTCGGGTCAAAATTCATTTATGTCTAAATTTGGGGAGCAGGCTGGTGTTAAGAGGCTGAAATGAGAAAAATTGTTCCTTTTTGAAACAATCGATAGAGATTCAAAAGTCACATAACGTATCCAAATATCAGCATCCCACGTTAATTAGGAGGGGAGGTATGGGGGCTTTTCTCTTTTTGACTTTAAAAATAGTGTGTTCCCGCTCCCTCCTCCGGCTCACTCCTCTAAATTGCGGTACGGGGGTGTAAATGTGTCAAGTTCATTTAGTAATCCTGGACTTTTTCGTTTGGGGGTTTAAACTTTTCGGTCCCATTTCCCTCTGAGGCCCAAAAAAGTGGTTTTTTGGATGGTTTTTCTTATTTTTGAGTTCGTTCCTCGTATATCTCGCCTCTAAATTGAGCTAGAAAGTTGAAATGTTGTGTGTAAATTTAGGGGGGAGGGGGTCCTACATGTGTCTTTTGGAGATTTTTTTTCATATGAAGTAGAATTTTGAGAAGGTGTAAAGGGCAGCTAAGCTTAGTAGTATAATTTAGAGAAATTTGAGGAATATCGAAGATTAGGAGCCAAAAAAGCATTTTAGCGCATCTTGAGCTCCGGTGTTGAATTTTACTGTTTTTTCTCCTGTTGAGGTAAAGTTTTGCGCTGAAAAAAATGTCTTTGAGAGAGGTTTTTGTCTCTGATGGGGGCACGGTTTTTGTATTATTCGGTAAGAATCGTTAAAAGGGGGAACCGAAGTGGCTTGAAAAAATGGGGGAAAATAGCTATAAAAATGTTCGAATAAAATGAGAGCGACAGTTTTGAAATTTTTTAATATTTTGATAACTTTTTTCGCCATTTTTACTACTTTGGAGGTCTCAACTTCTAGTCCCCGAGCATGTTATTACCGAATCAGTTGTTTATGTGAAAAATAGTTTGAACAATATTTCGATTGGTACGAATAAAATGTTGTTTAACCTTGTTTTATTCGGATTTTTGGGTTGGAAAAGCGAACGATTCGAAAACGTACTGGAAATTTTCAGTATTTCTGCTGGTTAGTGGGTGCCTGTGCATGACAATATTTATTCAAATTTTCTCCCCTGTAAATCGTGCGTAATGAAAAACGTGGAAAATACGTATGCAAATTATAATTTTTTAAGAAAAATTTAATCGAATAGTTCGTTTAAGTTTTAGGTTTCATTTCGAATACGTGAAAGAGATGACATAGAAATTGCAGTCGTAACAGAAACCTTTTTGATGGCTTCTTTGAAATTATAAAGTTGAACAAAAAGTGCATAGCTACGAGAACTTTTTTTCAATAAGACATCGCATCGTGTAACTGTACCATTAACACGACTAAAGTTTTGGAAAAAATTTGAGGCTCGTAGGTATGAAAAATTTCTATTATAAGTTGAAATATTTACCAGCCTATCGTGTGTGCAATTTTATGAAACGAGTTTTTTTTTTTCCATGCCTCGACAAGTTATCGATTGATACAGAGCAATACAACTTTTTCAAAATTTTCGGTATCATTTCGTTTTAAAATTTTCAAATTAAATTCATATTCATGTAAAGTTTTTCGTCGCGTTGTTTCTCCTCTGACGCCGACTCTCTTCTTATACTGTACCATTTAGAAAAAAAAATTATTGTCAAAGTTCCCGCGCTTATAATTTTATCGATGCGAAAATTTTTATCAAAACTAGAATCGTTGATGAGGAATAATTTTATCAGGTTCTTTTTGTTTTCTTCTGTTCGATTCGACCTTCCTTTCAGCGCTCGAATACACACACACACAAACAAGTACATAATAGCTCGAGATGTAATAAAACGACCATAAACAATTGGCTATTTTAGTAATAACGAATGATTCTTTTAAAAGTCTACATTTCATTCGTTTTTTTTTTTCATTGCTGTCTTCTCACCAGCAGGAACAAATGAAAAATTTTCGTTAACTGTCGTATAAAATAAGATATATTTTTGTAGAAAATTGTCTAAAATTGGCCGAGTTCACTTTTTAAAACGTTAAAGAAGACGAAAATTTTATTCAAAATGCGTAAAGTTTCGTAAATAGTTGGAAATTGTTCTCGAACGTGATGGAAATTTAAATGAAATTTTCAACCATTTCATTGTGTTTTACAATGATAAACGATGTATGATTTTTTTTGGGGGTTGTTAATTTTAGAGCAGGATTTATAAATTTTTTTTCATATGTTTTACGACCCTTTTTTTTTTTTTTGGCTACGTCGTGGTAATTTTTAACGTATTTTTTGTACCTGTATATTTGTGGAATTTTAATCTTCGAAAAAAAGTAGAGAATTTAAAAAAAAAATTCATCTTTTATTGTAATGTATGGAAAATTGTTACGCTCGTAAATGTTTCCATTCGATATACGTATATTAAATTTCGAAATAATCCTGTCGCATGAAAGAAAAAAGCATCGCAATGCATTGCTTTTTGAGTCTGATTTTCCTGAAATAAAGGAGATTTACGAATTTCCTGTTTATGGAATAGAAAGAGGGGCGCCCGGGGATATTTTTCTTGCATAGTGGTAGGGGTGCAGGTGGATATAGAAGTGAATAGCTAAACCTATATTAAATCTGTGTAGCAAATTTCAACTTCCTAGCTCAAACAGGAGGGGAATTATACGACGAGCCGACTCAAAATATAAGAAAACTTGCACAAAAAACCACGTTTCGGGGCTGTAAGGAGGAGCAATGGGGCTGAAAAGTCAAAACCCCGCTGAAGGGAGATTTATGTCCTCTACTAAATGTACATACTAAATTTTAACTTCCTAGCGTAATTTGGAGGGGTGATAAGGGAGGAGCAGCTCATTTTCAAGGTCAGAAAGGGGAAAAATTACCCATATCTCGTCTCTTAATTGACCTAGGTGACTGATTTTTGGAAATGTTATACAACTTTAATTTCTCTGTCGATCAACTCAGTTAGGAATAATTTTTGCTGTTTTAGCCTCCAACACCCTCTCGCTCAAATTTTGTTGTAACTAAGTTTTAACCAGAGGTCATCCCCACTCCAGAATACCAATCCCGATGCCTGTCTAAGCTTATTTATAAAATTTGATCGATTTTGGTCGGTATCGATCTGAGCAAATGATTTTTTATCTTCAGGGAAAAAAATAAATAAACACCTGATATGGGCAAAAATGATCGTAATGGTTTTTTTCATGCATACTCTCCCTTCCCCCTTCCCCCTCGGTCATAGCAACATAGTCCGTCAAGCTTTTACCTTGCTGAGGTATGTTTACTGTTCATATTTAGTACAATCTTGGATCTACATACTAAATTTCAAGATTGTGGTACAACCCCAAACAATGAGGAAAACCATCCAATAAAACAAGTTTTTTGCGATGTTGAAACTCTCAAAATACGAATCTCGGGTCTCTACTAAGTAACATTCCCGAATTTCAACCTCCCAGATCAGTTTGAAAAGAGGGGGAAGTGTGCGGACAGCCTTTTTTCAAGTTTAAAAAGGAGAACCCCCTCATATCTGTCCTCCTTATTGAGCTGGGAGGCTGATTTTTGGATACGTTATGCATCTTTTAATTCTCTACGAATTTTTTTAAAAACGAACAGTTTTTTTCCATTTCAGCCTCTTTGCACCCTCTCTTCCAAATTTAGGCAGATCGGTATTTCGACTCGAGATCATTCCTTCTCAAAAATATGAAATCCGAACGATTTTATTTTCTATATCATTCTTACTGTCTATCGACTTGAGAAAGATAGGAGAGAGAAGAATAATATCAACAGAATCCTATTTGGAGTCTTAAAAGACAATTACGACCATTTTTGACCATGTCAAATATATATTTTTATTTTTTTCCTCCAAATTGAAAAATTTATCGCTCAGTTTGGCACTGACCTAAACGCGATCAAATTTGCGGAATGGGCTTCAATTGGCGTGCCATTTGATATTCCAGAGTGGGCATGACCTCAGTTCAAAATTCACTTATACCCAAATTTGGGTGAGGGGGTGCAGAGGGACTAAAATCGCAAAAATTGCTCCTGTTTAAGTCAATTGATACACAATCCAAAATTGTGGAATATATCTAATTATCAGTCTCTTAGGTTAACTAAGAAGGGTGGTATGGAGGATTTCTACCTTTTTCACCTTGAAAGAGTACCATTCCTCTTCTATCTCCTCACCAAGTTGTGCCGGCAAATTAAAATCCGATGTGTAGATTTAGTCTGGGTTCTAAATTTGCTTGGGGGGGGGGGGTCTCGACTTTTCAACCTAATTGCACCCTCTCATAGACTGGAAAACGTAGTTTGTTGGTCGATTTTTCTTAATTTTTTGAGTTTGTTTCTCGCATACCTCCCGCCTCCCCCTTCCCCATTCATTGAGCTAGGTAGTTGAAATTTGGTGTTTTGATTTAGTACAGGTACTCGATTTGCCTTTTAGTGGTGTTGACTGTTTTACCCCATTGAACCCTATTTACTCTTTGTTTTTCAATTCACGTAATTAAAATATTTCGCGAAAATCATTTTTAAAATGGATAAGTATCCGACAAGGCTGAAAATGGCCTCAATGGTCTTCTAAGACTCTAACACAGTACATTTTACTTCTTTTTAAGATCACACTTCGTTATCTATCGGTACGGTATATTAAAGTACAAATGATTGAACGGGAGGGGGAGGGGAGGGGGTGTCGATAAAATCAATTTAGGTCCTAGCAGATGATTGAGACTATTTTTAGCAATGTTAGATATTTATTTTCTCCACTTATTCCTCCTCCTGAAGACTAGATAAAATAATTTATTCGGGTTGATGCCGAACAAAATTCCTGAAATATGGTCAATAGGCTCGAATTTGCAGGGAATCAGATATTGTATGAGAGGCGATGACGTGAGCTTTTGGATGTAGATTTTGTAGAAATCCTAAAAATGTCTTTTGGAAGTGTCGTAGTAGTTTTCTGGACAGTTTTCCTAATTTTTTGAGTTTGCTTTTCACATATTTTCCCTCTAAATTCAGCTAAGAGGGGATGGAATTTTCTAATGCAGATTTAATAGTGGTGGGAGGGGGGTCGTGGATGTATCTTTTGGTGGTTTCGAATAATTAGCTCCGTAATAACCCCTCGTAGCATTGTAAAAGTAGTTTTGGAATGACTTTTGCTATTTTTCGAATTTGCTTTTCCCTAGAATTCTAAATGTGCGTTTTGGAGGTTTCGACATTTCAGCTCTATCACCACCATCACCCCCCTCCCCCTACCAATAACTCTAAGAAAGTAATTCTGCAGGTAGTTTTAATTATTTTTTGAATTTGTCCTTCCCATATTTCTACAAGCGAAAACAGGGAGTTTGGGGAAGGGGGCTCAACCACCACCCCTTACCTCCACCTCCCATGCTGAGCTAGCTTTCCAAATGTTTTCGAGGAAAATAAGTGATCATTTGTATGATGCACATTTTTACCTACGCTTTGCTGGACTCGTTTTAAGTTTATCAACAATACAAGGTGGCGTTTTTTTTTAATTTATAAATGAACATATAGAACTTGAGCCAGCCACTCCCCTCCCCCTCCGTTAAAATTTAACAGATCTCTGCCTATGCGCATTTCCTGTACAAGGAAGATGGTCGATAGTCGGTAATAGCCTGGTTTTCATTGACAAAATGACATTAAAATCCAGCCTAAAAGAAAAAAAATACGTCATCGGCGTCCAAATATCTATACTACCTTTTTGTCTTGACGCGACACAATGTCGTTAGCTTCCTCTGCGTTGTAATGTCATCTTCCCTCCTCTTTTCGCCCCATCATCATCATCATCCGTGCATCTCGTCTTGGCTTATACTAATCCGATGGTGATAAAGTTGCCTAATCATTCGCCGTGATTTTTATCTATTCGAAAGTAGGCATCGAAGATATGCAAATTATCCTACTGGTCGCTTCCTATTTCGAATCGATGCGTTCTATATTCGTACATTACACTTACGATGTTGAATTAAATGTCATCGAGCTTTTACGAAGGGATAATTTGTAATATGGGGGAAATGTTGACTTCTTGGAAGGGTTTTTTTTTTTTTCGGTTTCAATAATCGTGACGTCATTTTTGAATCATCGAATTACTCACCATTCGTGAATTGTAAGAGAAATTACTCGACGAAGAATGGAATAAAGGTCAGCTTTGAGTAGCTGAAGATGCTGAGGGTGGTAAGGACGTGTTTATTCAAGTGTAAACTTTTAATGCGTTGTAATATACCAGGCAGGAAGATATGTTGAGTACGTCAGCGATAGAAATACGATACGAGCTATACGAGAAGTAGTATACTTACCTATACGCTGCTGTTGGTATTAAAGAACAAATCGTACATAACGATGAACGAGTAAAGAAAAGTTTTCAACTTGATCGAGATACAGTGTACGTTTGATAAAAAGAAAGAGAGTGAGAGAGAGTGAGAGAGAGAGAGGGGGGAGAGCTAGACGAAGAGAAACAGAAACAGAAACAAATAGATTGAAACTAAAACTTCAAGTATACATATAGGTATTTACCTTGGACAAGTTCGTATAGTACGATTACGCAGAGAAAATTATAAAAGTTTTTTCTTCCCAATTGCGAATACCTCGGTATATGCTCGTCTTTTGGTCGTTATTTTGTTGTTGTTACGTATCTAGTATTTTCAACGCCGGACCCCACCACCACCATCACCACCCTGCATATATATATATATACCCATTTTGTTACCACACGGCCCCATAGTACAGCGACGCCTTGAAAATGAAATTAAACTGCAAGACTGGGCATCACCATAGAAAAAGGACGATGCTGTCGGGCGTGGCGCGAAGACCTGTAAAAAAAAAAAAAAAAAAACAAAAAAAACCGAACATTTGTTACTGTCAATTATGATTTATGATGATAATGATTTATGTCATTTTAACCTTGGCTGATGCGCCTTTTTTCTCCGTATTAATTTTTTTCCCCTTATTTTCACGCAGTCTTACTTCGTTTATTATTTGATATTCATTTCCTTTTATTATTTTAAACGCAGCTCAGCGGTGGAAAAAAGTTTCGCTATGAAGTCGATTCTCGATTTAATTTTCTTTTTTTTTTTTTATGTACGAATGTGCGTGTAAAGAAAATATGTATACGAAGAGCGCGAGTGCTTTGATAAAATACGTATGTAGTACGAAAAAAGCAGCGCAATTGAGACGTTAAACGTTTACTGAGAGAGGTTTTTACTGTCGTGGAGCGGGGCTCGGAGTGAGACAAGTTGTGTAAGTGGAGCGATTTTACGACGTACGCTGGCATTATAATAAAGCGGTAGAAGGATGAAGAGAACCTTGTAAAGAGATTTTAATTGAAGGATTTACGCAAAAGTTGTTCAAGTTGTTATGTACTACACGAGCTTTTTAGATGGTGAAATGGATTAAACTACATGTAATGTACATAGATAGATGTACTTACTCGGTTCGCGAAGATTTTGCTAAATTATGATGATAGCGAATCAATTATAATAAGATTAGCGAATGAAAGCGGTATGCCAAGTGCAAAGTTTTCGGCGCATGTTGAAGTGAAATTTTTTTCAATGAAATGGTTTGAAAATCTTTTTGTAAAATCGAACCTTGAGAAGAATTTTCATCCAGAGATATTGATTAAGAATGATTCTTTAAGCTCCGTGATATTATTTCCAGAATGTTTTTTCAGAGCTTACTATAGTCCGAAGAATTTTTAACACTTTACTCGCATTGAAAAAAAAACATAGCGAAATTCTTCTACACTCTCAGCCATGTTGGTATAACAGGAAATGAAAGAGTAGATGAACTTGCAAAAATAGCTCTTACCCCCTCCCCATTGGCTATACACCTCTGTAATGATATCAAAATATTTTTCACGAAGTTTTCCTATGCAGATTGGCAACGTTCTTGGCCCACCCAAACAACAAACAAACTTATTTCAACACAAAAAACTTATAACACCAGGAAATATTTGAATCAACTGAACAGAAAAGAAGAAGTTTTCATTACACGACTTAGAATAGGACACACTAAACACACTCACAGCTATCTCTATCGAAAATCTGTCCCCCCAACCTGTCAATACTGCAACTCCATCACTCTTACTGCTCAACATCCACTATTCTTATGCCCAGCTTTACATAACATTCGAACAGAACTGAAAATTCAACCAGACCCCCCTCAAATTCCATATGACCCAAATGAAATTGACAAATTCACTTCTCTAATAAAAAATCTAAGCCTCACAAATTT
>FIZR01001950.1:0-38246 GCA_900060175.1 Ferrisia virgata
TGATTTCTCAAGCGTAGCTTCATAACAATTCTGATAGATAACGCTACGTATTTATGTAGAATTAAAACTCGATTTTTTTACAACTTGAATTCTGAAATATTACGTAATTAATCGATTTTTCAGGTTAGAAAAGCGTGCGATGAGTCGAAATATATGTTGTTCGATGCGGATAATTCAATGGACTGATTATTTCTCATTTAAAGTGAATATTTCTCGAAATAATCGTAGTTTTTAATGAAAATATTCGAATATCAAGTTGTTTTAAAACAGAAGATCATTCATAAACATGATTTCACCAGTCTACTATCTAATTAGAATGAAATTATATGGAAAAAATTACGTATCGTATTACGAGTATTATTTATATATTAAAAATAAAACAGTCTTCATGAGAGATAAAAAAAGTACTTAAGTATATACAGAGAAGTTAAATTTCAATGAGAAGGAGAGAAGAGATAGAAAGGGAGAGAGAGAGAGAGAGAAAGAGAGAGAGAAGAATCGATGAATGACAATTAAAACCTACAAAACTAGCGTAACATCAATGGTATAAATAAATGAAGGAATTAAGATATGTACAAAATTAATTCTATGTTACATTTAAAAACACGCGACATTTATTAAATTTAAACTATAAGAAGAAAATAATAATGATAAGCGAAACGAAGAACATGTAATTACGCTGAAAGCGTTAAGAGTAATACGACCGTAGGACAGTACCCGCGTCAAGAAGAAATCAAACTAAAATTTAAAATTAAAATGGAGAACGATATACGACATATGTAGGTAAACGAAAAAGAATAAATGCGCTGAAGATTAGGAGTTATGAGTTGAGTCAGTATCATGTGATGTGCCTCGTAGTTTAATATTCTGCAATAAAGTGGCCATCCAGCTTGGAGATTTAGGTTCTTTGTGTTGAGGTCGGTTCGTATTAGGAGGAGTTTTATTTTCGCCTGCAACAAATGAATTACACAACGTGAACTTTGGTGATATTATTTTGTAAATTGTAAATCGCAAATCGAAGCGTGTTTACTTTTAGAAGACGAATCGTCGGCATTTTTCATTCCGTTGGCTACTTTATTTTTGGTACCACGAAAATCTCTAACAACGCGATTCATCAATCGTTTCAAATCCGGACTACGAGTCGAACTGGTTTGCGGTTTTTGATCGGTTTCTTTGTTAAATTTTCTTAGCTTATCATTAAGCGCATTATGCAGTTCGCCAGAACCTTCTGGTATAGCGTTGGTTGGGCTGAAAGAAGTACATCGTTGATTAAAATCGTTGTTACTGTGGTTCGTGTGAATACACATAACGTAGATAAATTAGAGTTTAATAAGCGGCCCACGTTTGCCGTTGGAATTACCGTCGATCTTCGTAGCTGCTGGTGTTTTCACTGGATGACCAACTCTTTTTATCGTCACTGGTACGATTTGATCTTTCGTAACGGCATACTCGCGAAAAATCCATATCTTGGGATTTCTCTCGGCTTCCTTTTCTACTTCCCGGATGACTACGAATACCGGAACTGTAACACGAAGAGAACGATATCAGAAGTAGATACGGTTTCGAAATTCGGTACATCGAATACTTCGCCAAGTGTAGAAACAAAATTTAATACAACAATTTACCTTTCCGTTGATATTTTAAATTTCAATGTTTTTTCCGATACTGCTACTTCGGTAACTGTTTCTTCTTCTTCGTCGCTAAATTCATCCATACTTTGGGTACCTTCTTCGGAAAAAATAGAAACATCTTCGGATTTCTGCGAATAATAAATAAATAAAAATAAATATCGAAGATTATCGTTGCAGTAAGACCCACCACCATTTACCCAATTACCCATGTATTATATCGTGGAAGAAACCATACTTGTTGAGTAATATTTGCTCTTTGTTCTAACTGAGCTTGGATAGAGGAAGCAATACACGGAGAACTAGGACTGGTAACTGTTGAAGATGCTGTCGTTGCATCTAAGGTAACTACCGATTTACGTTGTTGCCTTTGTTCGTCTTTAACTGCTTCGTTCAACTTACGATAATAATCCAAAGCATCTTGAACCGGCTGCAGAATCATTGGCTGTAAAGTAACTAATATTGTAGCACTGAGATTCACTCTTGGAATTGAATTCATAATAAACTTATGATGAATATTATTTTCACTCTTTTTACGTTTTGCTATACTGTTATCTAGTTAACTTCACCATTACGATAGATATCTGTATGCAACTACAGCGATAGTTAACTTTATAAGTTTTTCTGCTTTGAATTGCACATAAGCAAATACATGTACTTGAGACGTACATATATCAGCATTAAAATCTTCACGACAACGTTATAAATTCACCAATATCTACACTTCAGCGTACACTCACTTGCTCGTACTGACAGAAAGAAAGAGCATGACATTTGTAAAGATTGAAAAGGTGTAAAGCCGATGTTAGGTCCAACAGTGAAAAGGATTTTCCTCTATACCAGATGCTTTTGCAAAGCTAAACGTAACGTATATGCTTATGCATGATAATTCTCATCAAGTTTAATAGGATTTTGAACCGTAGGCCACCCACTCTGCTTTACATCATTTTCTCTTGGTACGGCAATAGATGTGTAGAGATAGATACATGAGTTCTACATTATACGACTACAGACTACACTGTAACGATGACGATACAGGTACGTATTGGACCCGAAACCGAGCTTTTCAATTTATTTAACACTTACTACTAATACAGGAAATAGATCGCTGAGCGCTTCAAATAATGGCAGTAGCACGATACCGATGAAGCTACACTGAGACGATGGTTTAGTGATTTTCTCGCGATCCATGAATGGCGTCACCGGTAACCCTTCTTCTTTCTCTTTATCGCTTTGGCTGAAGAATTCCTACGTAAAGGATAAACGAAACACATTGTTAGGATTTCAGATCGATGTATACTTTATATTAATTTTGAACACGAAAGCGATATGTTAGATGTTTAGGTTTTCAAAATTCAAAAAGAAGAAAGTAACCATTACTAAACGTTTCAATTATTATTATTTTCCATTTTATTAACTTTCTGGTCTCTGATTATTACAATACAACTGTAGGGAAGCGGTAAAAAATGGCGTCAGTTATTGTTTTTGTACATTTTGTAGCGGGTGCTTAAACACAGTCTGACTCCCCCTTTACAAACATGACATTTTCGTACCAAAAGCACTAAGTTGGCAACATGTAATACGAATACAAGCAGCCGATTGGTAGTATTTTGAAAATACAACCAATCGGCTGCTTGTACTTATATTACATGTTACCAACCTAGTACTTTTGAAACAAAAATATTATATTTGAAAACCTGGAGTTGGACTTCATTTTTTAAGCAATAAGCTAAACAATGAGCACTTTGTACTAATCGTAAATCTTATTGGTTAAAATTAAAACTAAAAAATAAAACTTCTCTAATTCTGATCCTGAACAATGGCATCATTCTATAATCCATTTCAATCAAGAAGGGGCTAAATATGCTTATTTCTGCAGCTAAAATCTCCCATTTTGAATGATTAATTTTGTTTTTTGTTTAACCAAAGCATCCCTGAAATTATGTACATTTCTAATGTCATTTCAGTGATTGGTAATTTTCATTATTACGTCATTTTTATCGCAGAATTTCAATAGAATTAAGTGAAAAAATGCATTTTGGAAACAAGAATTTAAATTGCAAAATTGAACATATTTAGTCCCTTCTCGATTGGAACGGACTGTATGTATAAAGTCTGAAAAACTGACAGGTCTTAAAAGTCGTAAATCGAAAACAACACTATAACAAAGATGTCTCTTTCCAGCATCGTCCATTACGACGGAAATTAACACAGAAACTTGATTATAATGGCAATTCACTATATATATTTCACCTTTGAAAGAATGTGAAATGTTACACTGACATTATCATGTAATAATAAGCAAATAATGGATTGATAGATATAAAATGCAAGTCACACGCTGGTATTTTAGTTCCCACCAGTTTGCAAATCAGAATTCCCTATCACCATTCACCATTAAAATTACGATATAAGATTATTATGATCATGATCATTGATCATTAAAGACCAAACTGAAACGTATATGTAACTGAAATGTATTCATAATCATAATAATAGTGAAAACGTATCGAACCATAGTCCATATTTCAGGATTCGGATTCATGTGAACCTACAACAGTAGTTCAAAAGTTTCAGAAATAAATGAAATCGGAATGTAATATCATTTTAATGGAAGAGAAAGAGAGGGAGAGAGAGAGAAAGAAAGAGAGAAAAACTGTTCGAGAATCCTAAAAAATGCACGAAACATCATTTTGAAATCGTAGAACCGTAAAGAATGAAAAAACTGCCAAGAAAAATATATCGCTCGAAATTTTACGTTTATTGCTGTTTAAAAAAAGTAAATACTTAAAAAAAAATTCATTCCATGAAAGTTAATTTTCCGTATTTTTCATGTAAAATGGTGAAGAAAATACTCAAAACGTCATTTGATATAAACAGAAAAAAATTAAAAATTAAATCAAAATGTAATTGTGCAAGAGTAACAAACGCAAAAAAATTGAAAATACGTATAAAATGAAAAACATTATTTCCAAAATGCCATTTTATAGCTCAAAATGAAACGAAACCCCGAAAAATATCTTCAAAAACGTTGATGCATTCATTGTTTGTGAAGAGATGAAAAAAACTGCTCAAAAAAATTCCAAAAACCAACTAAAATCTTCAGAAAAACTAATAAAATAATGAAATAACTGTTCAAAACGTTATTTTAAAGCTAAAAAAAAAACGCATAAAAAGAGGAAAATTGCTTAAACTTTACGAAAAATTTTGAAATACAGCAGAAAATTGAACAAAAGTCATTGAAAATCATTGGAAATTGGTCAAAAAATGCCTAAAAATGATGAAAAATCATGAACAACTGCTAAAAATTAGGTGATGATTGATCCAAAATGATCAAAACATCATTCAAAATCACAGAAAATTGAATAAAAATTTGACAAAAACGGATTAAAAACGCAGAAAATAAATCAGAAATTATGAAAAACTTGAAAATTGACCTAAAATAACAAAAAAAATCGTTAAAAATCAGTGATCATTGGATACAAATTTGAGAACGATGCGGTAAAAATGCAAAAAATTGATCAAAAATTACGAATAACTCGTTAAAAATCATTAAAAATTAGGTAAAAATTCTACAAAAATGGGTTAAAAATGTACTTTTTTAGCATGTTTGATCAATTGTTTGCATTTTAATGCATTTCTGTCAACTATACAACATATTTGCGATAAATTGCAGCGAATTTGGATCAATTTTCAATCATATTTGTCTATTTTATATCTTTTTTTCATATTTTTCCTCAATTTTCACCTAATTTTTTAAAATATTTCGTGAATTTGAATTAATTTTCGATGACTTTTAATAATTTTTCTCATACTTTTGGTTAATTTTCCACTCGTTTTCCAACATGTTTTGTGATTGTTCATCAATTTTCTGAATTTTTTTTCCTGTTTTTGTCAATTTTTTACCCAATTTTTGATGGATTTTAAATAATTTTGTTCATATTTTAGCTCAATTTTCACGTAACCAATTTTTAATAATTTTTCTTGAATTTTGATCAATTTTCAATGCTTTTAAACGATTTTCTACACATTATAGGCCAATTTTCACGTATTTTTTTAGTGACTTTTGATCAATTTTCTGATATTTCAACTTATTTTTGTCAATTTTTATCCAATTTTTGATCATTTTCAATGACTTTTTTCATATTTTATGTCAATTTTCATATATTTTTCAACATTTCTTCCTGATTTTTAAGCACATTTATGTAAAATTTTTACCTAATTTTCGACAATTTTTATTAATTTTTTTTGCCTAATTTTCTCCATCACCCTCTCGCAATAAATTAACCCCATCCCCCTCCTCCTCCCCAAATAAATCCTGGATGTGTGTTGAAAAATTCCAATTTTTTTTTCAGATATTTATAATTTTATGCGACAATTTTACACTGTCCCAATTACTCCTATGCAAAATTTTTAGAACGAAAAATTCGAAAAATTCGCTCAAATTGTAATTTTGAATGGTGGACCCAGTAATCAGCAACTTTTAGTTGCATACAAAACTTGTCCAGCTTGATTACGTGGAAGAACTTATGCTTAAAATTCAAACGAATGCTGCCCCTTCAACAAAGGAGATAGGAGAAATACGTACATGACAAAATTTGCAGGAAAAATTTTTATCTACCATGTCCGTTATTTGGATTGGTGATTGGATTAAAATTTTGGAATTGCTCATTTGCTCAGTTTTTTGATGCCTGTATAGCGCCACCTGTGGGGAAAAATTGGGGCTTCGAGCGGATACGCTGAATTTGTCTCCATTGACTCTACGTGTATTGTGTACCGTAGATCTTTATGCTAATACCTATCTCGATTTCCACGACTTCTGTGGCAGGTTTAAACATCTTTCGATGTTAAATAGGAAATATTTCGAAAAAATATAAAAATTTCATTGCCGTGCTTGCTGATTCTCGTACAAAAGCAACATACGAGTACATAAATATACCCTACATCGAAAGAGTTATTATTACCTAAAAGTAAACATAAACAAATTAACGTCATAACATCGCTTACTTTGAATAACTTATCAAGCCACGGCTCAGCAACGTTCATCGGTCTAGCTTCGTTCGAAATATCAGCCACTTTGATCAGCACCATTAATAACTGTAATGTACGATCAAGCACGTAATAAAATAAAGATAGGTGAATATTCGCCTATTTGTATTCGTATTACAAACTACCAGCAGGAGTGCGGTGATACCCCACGACAACGACGAGCATCCCTCTGCAAACATTTCAACTGAGCCCACCCCCTCCTCCCACCAGCCAATAACAGCAGCCTAACCCTGTATTCAGCATTTGTCAGGGTAGAGGAAGGGTATCGCTGAAAATTTTTCATGAAAAGGAAAAAATACATATCTCGAGCGACACGAAGGAGAAAATTTTAAGCATAAGGGGTAGGTAAATCAACATGTTGACGAGTTTCAAAGGGTTAAACGTTGCAGCAGTTTTTTCGTTTAAAATTTCAACATTGTTCGGACAAGAGGTTGACTCGACACACCAATCGTTATTTACTCCATGGCTCCTCTCTACGCACTTACTTTTTGCCCCAAAACCAAAAATAATTTGATCAGCGCAATACCCACCAAAATCGTTCAAATTTCGGAAATAGGCTTCGATTGACAGCGATCTTGATATTCTAGAGTGGGGATGACCTCGAGTCAAAATTCAGTTGTGCCCAAATTTTGGAGAGGGGGTGCCGAGGGACTAAAATTGGAAAAATTATTCCTTTTTAAGTCAATCGATGGAGAATCCAAAGTTGTATAACATATCCAAAAATCAGCCTCTTAGGTCAATTAGGAAGGAAAATATGAGCCCCAGCCCCGTTGACCACGAGAAAGGGCTGCCCTTCCACTATCCCGCTGCCCCACTGAGCTAGTAAGTTGAAATTTGGTAAGTAAACTTGATAGGGGCCATAGATGTACCTTGGGGGGGGGAGGGGTGTTCAAATTTTTAGATCTATTGTTCTCCTTTACAGCCCTGAAATGTGGTTTTTAAACGGAGTTTCTCATGTTTTGAGTTTTTTTCTAGCATAACTCTCCTCTTAATTGAGCTAGGAAGTTTAAATTTGTTATAAAAACTTGATGGAAGTCTGAGAAGGGCCTTGGGGGGGTTTTCACTTTTCAGGCCCAATGCACCCATCTCAGAGCCACAAAATTTAGTTTTTTAGTGAGGTTTTCTTCTTTTTTGAGTTTGTTCCTCGCATATCTCCCCCCTCCCTCCCCCCTCAAATTGGGCTAAGAAGTTGAAATTTGGTGTGTAAATTTAGCATAGATCCAATACGTGCCTTTCGCTGATGTCGAGTTTTTAGTCCTCTTGCACCCTCCCTCGCTCTTATTCTTACCATTGATTATGAAAAAAAGCAACGTTTGCTTCTTTCCAATTCAAATGGGTAATTATAATTTTTCCGAAAATTAGCTGGTAATAAAAAACATGAGGTAAGAAAAACACCCACATATTTGCGGCTGTGAGGGGGTGAAATGGGGCTGAAAAGTTGAGACCTCCAAAAGGGACATTTAAGGCCTCTACGAGCTGTGAGGGGGCGGGGTGCGATAGAGCTGACAGGCCAGGATCCTCAAAAGGCACATCTCGGACTCCTACTGAATGTACATATCAAATTTCAAGTTCCTAGCTCATTTTGGCGAAGAGATACAGAAGGAACAGCCTTTTTCAAGATCAAAAAGGGGGGAAAATCTCATATCTCCCCTTCTAATGGACCAATGAAGTTCATTTTTGGATATGTGATACAACTTTAAATTCTCTCCCGATTGACTCAAAAAAGAACAATTTTTGTGTTTTTGGCAAAAACAACCAAACCCCACAAATTCAGGACAGGGGGGGGGTGAAAAGGGGCTGAGAAGTAGAGACCCCGTAATAAGGCACGTCGAGGACCGCTAATAAATATACATACCAAATTTCAAGTTTGTAGCACAATTTGAAGGGGAGATTAGTGAGGAACAAACTCAAAAAATAAAAAAGAAGACCAAAAAACCACATATTCGGAGCTGCGAGGGGGTGAAATATGGCTGAAAAGTCGAGACCTCCAAAAAGCAAATCTAGAATCCTGAATGTACATATCTAATTCCAACTTCCTAGCCTAATTTTGAGGGGAATTATAAAAATAAAAAAATAAAAAAATAATAAAAAAATTGAAGATGATTGTGAGTGACCTTCACATTTCATGTTAAAATTTTGACATGGATCCCTGATTAAAAAAATAAAAAAATAAAAAAGTTGAGGAATATGAAAAATAAAAAAATTAACAGAAATAAAAAATTAAAAAAATTTAAAAAAATACACAATAAAAAAATGAAAAATATAATTTTTGTACTTTACGTTAAAATGTCCAAGTTGAATAAATGTACAAAGAAATTAGTGAGTAGGAAGAGTTTTTGATTTCAAATGACTTTTGCATTTTTATATTAAAATGCTCGCATGAATAAGTAATTTAAAAAAAAATTTAAAACAAAACAATATTAAAGAATTGAAAGACATTAAAAAATTATCCTAAATAAATAAATAAAAAAAGAAGAAATAAAAAATAAAAAACAGAAAAATTTAAGAAATAAAAAAAATAAAAAATAATATAAAAATTTGAAGCGAAGAAAAAAAATTTTGTTTTTAAATAAATAAAACTTCATTTAATCATTTGCAATTTAGCATTTTTTTTTAAAACAAAAATAAAAAAAAAAACTTCCAAACATCCAAAGCAATGTTTTTTTATAATTAGCATTGAGGATAGAAAGGGTTCAATGAGGCTAAGAAATGAAAACCGCCAAAAGGCACATCTAGGGTCCATACTAACTTTGCTTACCTAATTTCAACTTCCTAGCCTAATTTGGAGGGGAGTTATGTGAACGAACATTAGAAATTATAAGAAACAACGAAAACTCCACAAAATCAAGACTACGAAGGAGTGTAAAGGGGGTGTAAAGGGGCTGAAAAGTTGAGAACCCCCAAAAACACATCGAGGGTCGGTTCCCAGCACACTTTGGAGGGAAGCTATACAAGGAACGAACTCAAAAAATGAGAAAACCTGACCAAAAAACCACTTTTCCGGGCCTGTACGGGACCCCCAAAAGCTATATCTCGATGCCTTACTGAATGTACACACCAAAATTCAAATTCTTCACTCATTTTGGTGAAGAGATAGCCCTTTTTCAAGGTCAAAAAAGGTGAAAACCGTCAAATCTGCCCTCCTAATTGACATAGGAGGTTGATTTTTGGATATGTTATACAACTTTGGATTCCCTATCGATTGACTTGGAAAGTAACAATTTTCATGTTTTTGGCCCCTCAGCACCACCTCCCTCAAAATGGGGCAAAAGTGAATTTTGGCTCAAGGTCTTCCTCACTCATATATATCTAATCCGCCATCAAACTGAGCCGATTGACCAAATTGGGGTGATTTTGGTCCATTAGTTTAATGTTTGCAAAAAAAAAAAAAAAGGAAGAAAAAAATAATAAAATTAAATATCTGACATGACCAAATATTGTCTTAATGGCCTTCTGAGACTCTAAAACGGATATTGCCCACCCCCTAACCCCCTCCCGCTGTTGATCGATAGACTGCAATAGCCTGCTTTTCATTGACAATATGACATAAAAAAAAAATCAGGTTAGAAATTATCAAGTTTTTCATCCTGAGGAGGGTGTAGGTTTGCACATTCCTTTAACTGTACCACAAATGGAAGCAGTGGTGTATTAATACCCGCCTCGGCGAGAGGGAGCATTTTCTGAAAATTTTATCTGAAATTTAAAAAATACAGACATGATAACCTAAGCATAGCGACGACAAAAATTTCACACAATTTCGAATGTTAGGAGTGGGAAAATTGGTATTTTTACGTATTTCTAAACTTTAAATAAGTACCCAATTTTACTTTTTTTTTTTGCTTGAAAAATGCCCTGCAGGTGGCGGTAGTGGTGTTTACACCCTTTTTATACCACTATAGCCAGAAAATGAACACCTTTTGCTTGCTTTTCTTGATTCCTTCTTTCAACTGTATCAAGTATAAATTTCAGAATATCTTCACCGCACCCCCGGACTATTAGGTCTACATTTTGTAGCAGAGTTTGCGTTACTTTTATACGCTTACACGTACTCGTACTCACCAAATTCTTATGCGCTTTTTTAGTGAAATCAAATCCTTCGTCTAGAGCTTCTCTAAAATTCATTAGTATTTCGTTATGTCGAGCCATATCGGTAGCTAATATGCATCTAATTATACTCTCGCGAGTGTAGCGATAATCAGCGGGCGCTAAGTTTTCGAAAATGTTACATTCTGGTAAGTCCAATATGCGGAAAGCCATCGAACAATGGTGATTCTCTAAGGGCGATATGTCATTGTATCGTATAGCTAATTCGGTGCGAGCGTTTACCTGCAAAGTAACAGAATAGGTATGATATAAATGTACAGTACGTATACGTACTTATATTTAGAAGAGCGACGATAGATACAGATAGATAGATAGATAGATAGTACACTACGTTAAATGACACGTCGAAATATTAAATGCGAACGTTCGTTAGTCGTCGACGATAATCCTTCTTTCGCTTTTAATTTTCAATATTATACTATAATAGGTAGATAGGTAGATAGGTAGGTAGGTAGGTAGGTAGGTAGCTAACCTACAACGCTACGTAGGTAATAGGTGTAGGTACGTTATATTACGTATACATACCTGATAAATATTATTATATCCCGGATGATCCAAATCGTGACAAATGCATGAAGTAATTAAGACTAGAATGTCAAGCACGGTGAAATGTTTCAGCAAGTCTATTTTCAATATCATCGCGTACATCTATAATAATAATAATAATAATATGACGATGATGATGGTATAAAAACACCAACCAACCAACCAACCAACTTTGTACGCCAAATAATATGAAATCTCATTAAATCAAAATCTGACACGCGATCGCGAATAATTATCGTTAGCTAAGTTAAAACGAAGCCGCAAATGCGGCCCACGCTTACCATTTGAGTGACGCAAAAACTGTGCCTAAAATTATGGAATGGTACTTCGTTGTAATTTTTATACACTTGGAATAGGAAACACTGCAGTTTGCCGATGTTTATATGGAATGTGTTAATTAGATCGAAATCCGTATACATAAAATATAACAATCTAAGTATCTCTTCGTCGCTACACTCGGTACAATCGAATGATGGCAGTCTTAAGCATTTTAATACTTCCGCCGACAAGCTTTCGTTACTGAAACAAGAATTCATCCACAAATAACCTTTTTATAAAAGCTAAATTATATTATTTGTAAATACGCTACAATAAAATTCTTTACAAAAAAATGAAAGCGTTGATAGTGGCCTTCCGAAACGATGTACTCTGGGGGGAGGAGGAGGGGGGAGATGAGCTTCAAATTTACCAACTAATTTTTTTTTTTCAAATTTACCAACGAATTTTACCAATTTTACAAAAAACTTTTAAAATTTCTAAATGATTTCTCAAAATTTTATGACTAGCTTAAGTACTGAATTTTTCCAAAACTTTGCAAAAAAGCAAGTTTCATAGCTAAAAAAATTTATTTAGCACGTACAAACGTACAGTTTTGGTTAAGAAAAATTTTTAATCATGATTTTTTTTTCAATTAAAATTTTCTCATGCCTATTTATTCAAATTTTAATGCGTTTATATCGTATTTGCGACAAAGACTGGACGATTGTTGGCAGATTTAGGGCTGCAGTCGAGTCATAATTACACCTTGCCATCTTTAAACTATTCTGGAATTTTATTGTTTTTCCAATTTCAACCAGTGACGGTGTCGCATATTTTGCTACCAGAGGCAAATTTTTTTTTTTTTTTTTTTCAAATTTTTATTATACTGAACGTGTATAATTTTAAGATTTTTACGCCCAGTGTTGGGTATGTTGGGAGGATAGGAATTTAAATTTGATAGCTTACTGATTAGGAGGAGGATTTTTTTTTCATTTCAACTAATGAATGTGGGATTTTTGGGGGGAGGGGGGAAGAGGAGGGTGTTCCAGAAATGTTTTGGTTTTGTCTGGGCTCAAAGTTACAAAACTGGCACATTGGTTCGGTTTTTTTTTTGAGATATAGGTGGCTGTGGGTGAGTGTAGTATGACCGATTCTAAGACGTGTGATGATTATTTCTTCTGAACGATTTAGGACCCTCGATGTGGCTGTTGGGAGTGTCGACTTTTCAGCCCCCTTTCACCCCCTCACAGTCCTGAATTTGTGGGGTTTTGCTCGTTTCTTCTACTTTCTAATGTTCGCTCACCGAAGTCCCCTTCCAAATCGGGCTAGGAAATTGAAATTAGGTACAATAAGGATCCTAGATGGGTCTTTTGGTGGTTTTGACTTTTTAGTCGCTTTGAGATGTTTTTTTTATATTTTTATATTTTTTTAAAAATGTGCTGAGTGGTAAATAAATAAATAAATCTTTATTTATTAAAAAAAAAAATACAATTTTTTTCTTCGCCACTTCAAATTTTTTATTTCATAATTAAAGTTTTTTATTTCACTTTCGGCGTTTATTGCCATCGTAAATAACAATTTTGAATAAATCATTTTTACAAAAAAGTGATTTATATTGTCAAATTTTTTAATTTTTACATTTTTTTATTTTTCTAATTTCTTAAATTTTCCTGTTCTTAATTTTTTTTCTTCTTTATTTATTTATTTATTTATTTATCTATCTATTTAGGATAATTTTATTGGTTTTTCAATTTTTTAATGGTGTTTTGTTTTTAAATTTCTTTAAATTACTAATCCATGTGAACAATTCAACATGAAGTGCGAAAGTCATTCATAATCGACTTGAAATCAAAAACGCACATCTACTCACCAATTTCTTTGTACATTTATTCAACTTGGACATTTTAACATAAAGTACGAAAATTATTATTTTTTCATTTTTTTACTGTCCAATTTTTTTTATTATTTTTATTTTTTAATATTAATTTTTCTGTTTTTTTAATTTTTTTAATTAGACACCTACGTCAACATTTTAACATGAATTGCAAAGGTCACTCACAATCATCTTAAATTTTTTTATATTTTTTAATTTTTATAATTTTTACGTTCTTCTATTTTTTTATTTTGTAAAATGTTTTCACAATAATTCAACTTGGACATTTCAACATAAAGTGCAAAAATTAAAAACGTTATATCCAAAACAATGCACTTTCACAAAATGATCCCCAGTCTTCAGACAAATTCATGTCAATGATTAATTAATGAAAGAGATTTCCTTTTGTATCCTTATTTACAGGAGGAAGGGAGAACAAAAGAAAGGTATTCTTTTAGGGTAGGCCAAATTTTGCTTTTTTTGGAAATCAGTAGGTGGAGGGGGGGGGGGAGTGTCAACATTTTTTCCAGAATTTTTTTCACATCAAAGTACATCATTTGGTGACATTAGATCAAAAATCGGGGCTGGGTCCAAAATCATGATTTATCCGGC
The DNA here is from genome assembly GCA_900060175.1 of Ferrisia virgata. Lineage (NCBI taxonomy): Eukaryota > Metazoa > Arthropoda > Insecta > Hemiptera > Pseudococcidae > Ferrisia > Ferrisia virgata. The sequence goes on from FIZR01001950.1 coordinate 14,071, forward strand.
CATACTTTTTGATGAAAAAAAGTTTATAAATTTTTTTCAAGCACCCCCGCATGGGGAGATTAAAAATTCAAAAATTGGTTAAATTTTGAACGCGTATACTAAATCTACACACCAAATGTCAACTTCTTAGCTCAATTTCGAGGGGAGATGTGTGAGGAATAAACTCAAAAATTAAGAAAAATCGATTAAAAAGCTATATTTTTTGGTCTATAGGATGGGTTGGAGGGGAATGCAATGGGGCTGAAAAGTCAAGCCCCCCCCCCTCAGACACGTCTAAGATCCCATATACGAATGCTTTTTTTCAATTTTCATGATTGTAATATGTTACGAAAATTTAGGCTGAAAAAGCAACCTTGGACTGTTCTTTCCCCATCTCCTATCCGAATTGAGCTAGGAAGTTGAAATTTGCTATGTAGACTTGGATGTGCTTTTTGGGGCTTTCGACTTTTTAGCCTCATCGTATCCCCTCACAGCCCCGAAAATGTAGTTTATTGGTGAGTATTTCTCATCATTTGAGTTTGTTTCTCGCATAACTCCCCTACAACTTGATCTAGGGCGTTGAAATTTGGTGTACAGATTTAGCATAGTATTTTCTTAATTCGTAAAAATCAGGCTCAATTTTTTTTATGTCTTACCTCATATAAATTTAAGATATACGAGAGTGTTACAAAGGTTGAATAGATATGTGTAGAAAACGGTCACATAATTTATACACAAACACCCTGCGAAAATAAAACCCAGCCAAGGCAACAAATTAGTCTAAATTAAAACTTAAGTAAGAATGGAAGAATGGAAAAAATTTCGCACTCAATACTAATTCTATACCTATCTATGTACCTAGTTTAAAATATTTGCTGGTTTCTATCAAGAATTCGCACATTTTTGGGAAACATTGTCGACGTTACGGGCCATTAAGCCCGCAGCCAACAGATGAAAAGAAAATATACATTATACAGTAATTGAAAAGCTGTCAATTTTAACACGATTTTTCAATAAATGAGCAAGTATATTTCCTAGATTTATTTTCACCCTCTTTTAGCTGGTATTCATCATACGACTGTAGTAAGTATACATGTTGGTATAAGTAAGTGTATTTCACAATGAGGGTCTGAGAGAGACCTGTATTCAGCACGCATTTTCACCCTCTCTTATTTCATCAACGTACAATCTCAGCAGCAATAACAACAACAACAAAGCTCTACATCTTCGCATTCGTACGTTACGTATTTAGCAAAGCAAGTGTAAAATCATAGACATTAGCCAAGGTCTCCGGCATCGGCAGCCAGTTAACAATACACCCGGTGCCGTTTTCATTTCGCTAACGTGATCCGGTGCAAGTACAGTACATTTGATAAATAACCCTTCGGCTTCGAGCTGAGCCTAGCTATATCCTATTTTTTAATGTAATTACTCTTGAACGAACAATAAAATGGTTAAACTACCGTTCGCATTCACTTCTTACAGCAGAGGCAATTGGAATAAAAAAAAAAAAAATTTTAGGTACTCGAAACACGTGCGCAAAAAAATTCATTTCACCTTTTGGGGCGCGTTCACGGGGTTGCAAAAATTTAATAAAAACACTCCACCTTTGATAATACAGTTAAGGGTATTTTTTTCGCCGAGACTCGTTCGCCATTCAAACAGCGACGAAATAAGATATAAAGAATACACCGAGAAAAAAAAAAAGAAAAAAGAAAAAAAAAAGGTTCAACGCCAAGAATGACGCTAAAGAACATAATATTCTTTTTCACGAGATATTAATTTTTGCCGAGTTTCGAGCACCAACAACGTTGGCGCGAATTAAAACGTATTATCTACTTGACGAGTAACTTTTTCATGTGACACCATTTTTGCTTCTTTTTTCCCCCTCCCCTCGGCTACGTATATTTTTTCCCTGCGACCACTTCTGGCTTTTCTCTCGTAGTTGTGCGTTTTTGCTAGGCTTTTCACACACACACCTACTCCAGGTATATAGCTCTTGCGTAGGTGTGTGGGTACTCTTATACCACACCACGCTATACAACAACGAGAAACATAAAAAACAAATGAATCTCTCGAGTTTTTCCACTCCTCGTACCATACATACCTAACCTATCTACGTGTAGCGTACAATGAGATGAGAAAGAGAGTGTTGTGCTGACGAAGTATACATACTAATACATACATATACAGACATTAGACACTGCATATACTGGGTGTTCCGCATCAACCTCGCTTCCTGTATATCGGTGATAGGTCAACTTATAAGACTTAGTTGTATAATGGTTAGCATACTCAGAAAAGTCGAAGGGACTGAGGTATGATATTTTCAAAAAATTCATTTCTGCCTAAACCTGGCGCTTATTTTGAAAATTCATTGAAAAAAAATTCGCTATTCACTCTAAAAAACACAGTATATAACCGCGAGTATGAGTGGTATGAAAATTAAAAGTGGGGGTGAAATGGTCCCCAAAATATGACATAATAAATGCAAAAAAAACATGACTGAAGATTTGTGATTTTTTTCGTTTTATGTGAATTAATTTTAAAAAAAGACATCATGAGCACCTCGTTGAAAATTGAAGTTCAAAAATTATTCATAATCATACTTTATCGCCAATTTTTTGATCAAAAACGTTTACTCTTCTTCTCACTCCATTTTGACATGAGATTTCACTATTTCTTAGCAAAATAAAAATTTTACAATCATCGCGAGATTTTGATCAAAAACTTTTTCTATTTTTTCCATTTTTCAATTTTTTTTATTTTTTTTTTATTATTTAATTTTTGTTATTTTTCGAATTATTTATTTTTGAATTTTTCTATTTCATTATTTTTTTGTTTTTTATTTTTAAATTTTTTTAATAAGGCATGCGTGGTAACATTTTAACATAAGGTGCAAAAGTCATAATTTTTTTAATTTTTCAAATTTTTCAATTTTTCAATTTTGAAAATTTTTATACCGTTTGATTTTTAATTTTTTCCATTTCTTTAGCATCGAAATTTTCATAATTTTTTCTATTAAACATTCACGTTAAGATTTTAATATCAAGTGCAAAAGGCATCTATTTTTTTCTTTTTTTAATTTTTCAAGTGACATTTCAACATAAAGAGTGAGAGCCATTCTTTTTTTTTCACTCTTCAAATTTTTCCAAATTTTTAATTTTTTAATTTTTTTAATTGTTTAATTTTTGTTTTTTTTTGGAATTTTTAATTTTTTAATTTCTCGATTTCATTATTTTTTTGATTTTTATTTTTAAAATTTTTTAATACCGCATGCGTGGCAACACGTTAACATAGGATGCAAAAGTCATCATTTTTCATTTTTTATTTTTTCTATTTTTTTAGCACCGAAATTTTCATAATTTTTTCAATTATAAAATTCATTTTAACATTTTAATATCAAGTGCAAAAGGCATTTATTTGTTTTTTAATTTTTCAAGTAGCATTTCAACATGAAGGGTGAGGGCCAGTATTTTTCTTCACTCTTCAAATTTTTTCAACTTTTTCATTTTTCATTTTTTTTAATTATTAATTTTTTTATTATTTAATATTTGTTATTTTTTAATTTTTTCTATTTTTAATTCATTAACTTTACAATTTTTTCAATTAGATATCTATGTCAACATTTCAACATTAAGTGCAAACGTTGTCAGTTTCTTTGATTTTTCCAAATTTTTAAAACTATTGGCGGTGGGTTAGATATGAGGAATCTGAGGGGCTTCCTAAGTCAATCAAGAGGGGAGATATGAAGGAATTCTCCTTTTTTGGGCTTGAAAAGCTCTATACCTTCCCTGTCTCTCCACCAGTTTCAGCTAGGAAGTTGAAATTTAGTATGTTACCTTCATTAGGGGATCCCGACTTCTTAGCTTCATTGCACCCCCTCATAGGCCCAAAAATGTAGTGTTTAGATCGATTTTTAACTCTCCTCCAAATTTAGATGAGAAGTTGAAATTTGATAAGTATAGTTTTAGTATGGTTCATAGATGTACTTGGGGGGGGGGGGTCTCAACTTTTTAGCCCCATTGAACCTTCTTTAACCCGGTTATCAAGTGGGAAGAGTACTGCTATTCATTTCAAAAATTTTTAATGGGGAGCTCATAATGAATTTTCCAGAAATTATCCACAAAAAATTGAAATTTTTAACTACGCTTTTTTTTTACTTATATCGATCGGCGCAGTTTGCAAACCACATCATCCCCACATTTGATTTTGTAAAAATCGGGATTTATTTTTCTATTTTTGTGCAGAAGTGACTAAACATTTTTTTCTTCAACTGATATTTTTTTCTCCGTATAAATGCAACCTTTCAGGCAACTACCATAGCCATATTTTTCAGTGAGATGATCTGATTATATTTTCCAAAGTTACTCATAAAAAACTAAAAAAATTACAAATTTTTAGTCATGTCTTTTTGTATTTATTTTGTCACATTTCACGAAAAACTTTACTCCCATTCTTGATTTTTATACCACACATACCCGAGGGTAAGTACTATGTTTTAGAGCAAACAACAAATTTTTATCATTATAAATTTTTTTTCTGCAAATTTTCAAAATGAACGACAGGTTTGAGCGAAAATAGCATATTTTAGCCCCTTCGATTTCTTGGGTATGCAAACCATTATACGTATAAGTCTCATGAGTTGACCTATCGCTGGTTTCAGGTAAGCAAGGTGAATGCGGAACACCCGGTACATATGTATGAGTACATCTACGTATGTATAGAGATATAAGTACGTAATCTACGTCATCGGCTCGTAGCCAAGGTTTTTCCTCTCCACATACGTAGTACGTACGCGATGGCGATAGCGATGTTTCGCGCGAGAAACGTAAATTTACGAGTATTAAAGAAGAAGAGATCTCAAAACATTACGAACCTTTTCTCTCTCGTTTAAGCGTTTTCGTAACAACATCAAAAGCGAATAGCGAATTTTCGGACCGAATTATCCGACGTACCGTGTACTTCCCTATAATAAAATACACCCTCGAGACTAATGAAATAATTAATTTACATCGCCGCAAAAGGGCGGCAGCTCGAGCGGAGGGCGGTGCGGGATGGCTCATCCGAAGGTATTTTTCAAACTACTCGAAATAGCCTTTTGCCCCTTTCCTATTTAATTTAAATAGGTACGAATTTATAAGCAGAAATGGAACGTCGTCGCGCACATGTCTCTCTTTCTATAGACACACAACAAGGTAAAACACATAAATTAACGTTGCACAGGTCTTTGTCATCGGATTGCGAAAAAAGATGCGGTGCCGATGGCCGGTGGGGTTAGTTTTTTTCTTTCATGGTTTTAGGTTGTTGATGGGATTTGATAATATGAGTGTACATATCTATACTATATAGTTATGGTATGTTACGTATAACATGGACGGATGCACTTACCACAATTTTAAGAATTTTTCTCGCACTTCTTTTTGGCGAGCATCGCTCAGTCTGCGGTATTTCAGTTTTCGATGGGCTGGCGATATTTCATTGCTTGCGTCTGTAAAATAACGAAACGAGTTTCATTAACAAACGATCAATTTAATTATAATAAATTGTAATTTAAATAGAAAAGGTAAAATGTGATGTTGAAGTTACTTCAAAGTTTAATTGATTACAATACATGGATCAGGCGGGATAATAAGGCTCAAAATGGGTATTTTTTAAAGGGAATTTCTCGAGCCTCTGCCTCTCCATCATACTTCTACCATTCTACCAATAGCGATGGAACTTTTGTAAGAACAGACACCATCCAATATTCGGATTTATTTCAGCAATTTTTCGTCATCAATAGACTATGAATTGTAGTCTTTTCATGAAACAAAAGAGGAACGTTTTGGGGTGTTTTTTTTTTTTGAACGCATCTATACTAAATCTAGAACGAATTTCAACTATCTAAATCAATGGGGGGGGGGAGTAATATGAGGGACATACTCAAAATATTTAGCACTCTGCACGTAAAGAGTAAAAATCGAGCTCCGATGCTTCAAACGTAATTGGTACAATTTTCTCCTTTTTTTTTATCAAATGCTTTTCACTTATAAAATTGTCTTCCAGGGCAAGTTTTTTAATTTTCCTCAACATTTCAACTTGAAATCAAAAAATCAATCCAGAGTCAAGGTCAGCTGTTTATGGGTCAACTTTAAACATGTTTAATGTTCAACAATATTTCAACTTGAAATCATAACATCCACCAGGGTCAAGGTCAACTAATTTTCCTCAACATTTCAATTTAAAATCATAAAATCAACCAGGGTCAAGGTCAACTAATTTTCCTCAACATTCCAACTTAAAATCATGAGATCGATCCAGCATCAACTTTTCCCTACATTTAAATTTAAAAACATAAAATCAACCAGGGTCAAAGTTGACTAAAATTCCTGAATATTTCGGCTTAAATCAAAAAATCAATCCAGAGTTAAGGTCAACTGTTTATGGGTCAATTTTAAACATTTTTCATGTTCAACAACATTTCAACTTGAAATCATAACATCCACCAGGGTCAAGGTCAACTAATTTTCCTCAATATTTCAACCTGAAATCATGAGATTGATCCAGCATCAACTTTCCCCTACATTTCAATTCAAAATCATAAAATCAACCAGAGTCAAGGTCAACTTATTTTCCTCAACATTTCAACTAGAAATCTTACAATCAATTCAGGGTCAAGATCAGTTGTTGATGGGTCAACTGATGACAACATTTTAACTCAAAATCATAAAATCAATCCAGAGTCAAGGTCAACTTTTGCCGGATCAAATTTCTTCAATTTTCCTCAACATTTCCACTTGAAATCATAAAATCAATCCTTCATAAAATCCGTCCAGCGATGTCATTCCAGACCATAGTCCAATCATGATGGTCTGACCAATCTGAATTGTGATGGTCAATTGTTGACAGTCCCCTAATGTCATGTAATGATGACGGTCAACTGTTGAGGATTTTTCCAGAATGCTCTGTTCAACATGTTTCGATGTTACAATCAGAAAAACTGACTAAAAAACTGCAATTTCGGGGCTGTGAAGGGTGGCGATGAAACAGAAAAATTGGAACCCACAAAAGGCAAATCGAGGACCCATACTAAATCCATATAGAAAATTTCAATTTCTTAATAGCTCAAAGAGGCCAGGGTGAGGATGGGGGTGAGAGGAGATATGCAAGGAAAAAACTCAAAAAACAAGAAAAACCTACTAAAAAACTACATTTGTGGGGCTGAGAGGGGTTGCAATGAAGCAGAAACGTTGTAACCTCCAAAAGGCACATCTATGCCTTCTATCAAGTACACATACCAAATTTCAACTTCCTAGGTCAATTTGGAGGGGAGGTTGGGGATGAACTGCTATCTTCCAAGATCAAAAGGAAGGAAAACCTTCATATCTTCTCTTCTAATTGACTTGGGAGGCTGATTTTTGAATATGGATTGTCCACCAATTGGCTGAAAAAAGAACAATTTTTGCAATTATAGCCTCTCAGTCCTCCCTCCTTCAAATCTGGGCATAAATGAATTCTGACTGGAGGTCATCAAATCCGCCGCCAATGGAAGCCTATTTCCCAAATTTGATTGATTTTTTGCCGGTATCGAGCTGAGGGAATGATTTTTAGTTTTGAGGAAAGAAATTGCAATAAAATACAAATGAATATCAGACACGGCCAAAAATAGTCGTAATGGTCTTCTAAGACCCCCAAACGGATTTTGTTGATATTTTCTCCCCCCTCCTACCCCTCATCCTCCTTATATCGATAAACTGTAATAGCTTGGTTTTCATTGACAATATGACTTGGAAAATCAGACGAAAATTAAATATTTGATGTAGACCAAAATGGTCTAATAGTCTTCCAAGACCACAAAATAAATCAGCTGATACTCCCGCCCCCTCCCCAACCGTTATTAGTCAATAGTGCGGTATAGCTTGGTTAAAATCAGGCCAACAGAAGAATAGTAATAAATAAATATCTGAGATTGTTTAAAACGTTCTCAAAGGTCTTCCAAGATTATAGACAAAATAGGTCAAAATTTTTGGAGGGACTCAATCCTTTCATTTTTATATTCACGTCCTACTACCGACTACCAATTTGCGCGATACCAGAGCATTTAGGGGCCTTTTTGACCTCCAAACATGACATTTTATTGATTTTCGTTGATAAACTTTCTTAAAAACCTGAGCAGGAGGGGGGTAGGGGGTTGCAGTTCAACGATGGAAGAGGGAGACCTTCCTTTTCGGAATTTTTTCAAATTTCTCGGACCTTTAGTACGATCTTGAAATGGGCTTTGAAAACTTTGAGGAGGCTTGCAGGCTCTCATTTTAGAGTTGAAAACTCGTTAAAATTCCCTCATACACACCCCGAGGTGTTACACGCGGATTCGGGCGACTAACCCACCCCTGGGTGGCCCCTATCGAGGGTAGTACGTGGTGAAAAAAATTTACCCCTTTTAAGCGCGATATGAACTCAAGTTATTCTACTTTTTCATTAATTTCGCAGTGTTATTCGTCAATTTTTTGATATTCCACTCCTCACAACTACCCCCTAATGGATTTTAGGGGCTGAAATTTCGGTTGTAGGGGTAATTTTGAACGTTCTACACAGTTGTAAAATTTTTTTTTCAATTTGGCGTGTAACAATTGGGGTACTTCCTAGGTGAGGAGTTGAAATTTGGTATGTACACTTCTTCCTAGCTGCATTTGGTGAGGAGATAGGAGAAGAACAGTCCTTTGCCACGGTCAAAATGAGAAAAACTCCCATATCTCTCTTCCTAATTGCCCCAGAAGGCTGATTTTTGGGTATGCTGTACAACTTTGAATGTTCTATCGATTGACTCAAAAAGAAACAATTTTTGCGGCATTGGCCCCTCCAGCACCCCCTCCTCCAAATTTGGGCTCGACTGAATTTTGACGAAAGGTCGTCCCTGCTCGTATACATGTAATGTGCCGCCAAACAGAGCATATTGACCCAATTGGGGCGATTTTTGTCGGTATCGAGCTGAGCAAATAATTTTTCAATTTCGTGACTAGGCTAAAAATAGTTGCAATGGTCTTCTAGGAGCCCGAAACGGATTTTGTTGATCATCCCCTCTCCCTTGTCAATCGCCGTAGGTCGATTGACCAACGACGAACGAGTTCTCATTAGGTTAAAAATCTTCGAATCGTCTCCGAATCTTTGATTACTGAAAATCATCGCTTCCGCGAGGTAATTCTAAAGCAATACGTAAAAAAGTATATCTGCGTAGATGAATGCTGATTTCAGGGCTGTTGCTCGGGCGATACACATACACTGCACATTTTATACTTAATTTTAGGAGAATTTCCTTACTCGGTAGGTATACGTGTACGTAGTTGTAAAAGTACTAGGATAAAGATATCCATAATAAATGGTAACAATATCCTTAAATTCGTCGAGTGTTTTCCTCAATCGCAGCACGCAGCGTTGTAAGGTAGCACATTACATATCTGTATTTTCCGTGTCACAAGTATTTACATAATTTTGAAAAGAGTCATCGGAGGATAAAAATTAGTTAAATCAAATTCATACGCTTCAGTTACAATATATGTATGTATACATACCTACTGCCTATAGTGCGAGTAAATGACGCTGAGAAAACTCTTCGTACCTCATGTGCCCCAATACACATACGACGGATACGTATACGAGTACAACAATCCCTCAGTATCAGAAATCTTTCGCATTAGGTATGTTCAACACAGCACACACACACACAGGCTTTATTATACGCACTTTCAGCTTCATGCTGCCATCGTTTCCACTAATAGGCAACGAGGGAGCATGCTTGTGGCAGTACGCTATTGAAAATTACGCACAGAAGCATACTACAAGCAAGGAAGAGACGAAGTGAATCGGCTCCCAGGATCATGTCTTGATGTCTCTCGTTATAATGTTGAGAACGCGTGTTCTTTGCTCTCTCTCTATCACTCTCTCACTTTCCTTCAAAATGTTATTGTACGTGTGTGTGTGTGTGTGCGCTCGTGTGGGTATGTACGATGCTCAACAACACCACAAACATCATCCTATGTGTATATCAAAGTACCAATAAACACGAGTTGATTGTCGAAAATACACGTACGCGAAGAATATCTCGTTTGTCGAAGGGTCTAGCTCTATATGTTGGTATACGAGTACCTTATGCTTACTTATACTTACCTACTTTGTGGTGTAGTAGGCTAACACGACGACATCGTAATAGTAAATTCTTTTACAATACGATATAAAAGATATTACAAACGTGTACTTTACGTTTCTCATATTATTTTACCCTTCTTTGCAGTCCAAAGGTTTTTTTTTTTTTTTTATATACTTTTTATCGTTTATCGGGCGTACTGCACGTAACGTAATATAAATAACCATATCGTAATAAACGAATCGTAAAAAAAAAAAAAAATGTAGGAATAAAAATTATTGTTTACATAATATACAGCGAGATGGATTATTTTTTCTTACTTCTCAACCACTCGCCCTCTCATCCTCCCCCCCCCCCCCCCATCCATATACGTATATATTTTCAAACTAAAAAGTTATGTAGATATAGTTAATTAAAAAATTTTTAAATCGGCTAAAAAATTTTATTATATAAAATTAAATTTTAACGCGTATTTAATGTTTATATTAACGTCGAATTAAGCCAAACGCGACGCGACGCGACGTAATTTAGCGAATTTCTTTTTAACGGCGTCTTTTAATTCTATTACATTCGGTAGCGTCGAACTTAAGCTCTATGGATTCTATTGGTTCGAAAACAATAACTCGCAAGCTGCCGGATTTTATTGCTCGGGCCGGCCATACTCATACGTTGGAAAAAAAAAAATGAAATAATCGTCTCGCAGTTTTTGAAAGCTACTAAAAGCGAGAGTTTCGGTGCAGAAAGGTAATGTACCTGGGTATTGTTTAATTTAAACGGCAGGTATAGGTGTAGTGTTTATGTCGTTTGCGAAAAAAATTACCATATTCGTTCGACAATAATAAAATAACGTAGTTGGGTACTAAGTAAGTAGGTATAAGTTTTACTGAAATTTGTAGGTAAAGGTAGCGCCATCGTCAGTATTAAACTGGCGCCCATAAATACGAAAAATTAACGTAATATTTTTTAGCAAAAAAATTTCCCAACTAGCTTTGTCCCTGCGTTCCTCTACTTCCTCTTTATAATTCCTTTAGGAGTATTTTGACCTATAAAGCACGAAAATTGAAATTTATCGGAATTAAAAAAAGTTTGTCGAAAAAATTTTACATCGAAAAGGTGAGAAGTGAACGATGAGCTATGGATCCATTTTACGACTTAGCTTTTGGGGAGACGTTTCGAACATAGAGGGCGCTTTCAGTAAAAGTGAAAAAAATTTTTTTTGCTGGTATTGTACATGTAGGGTGTCCGCAGAAGTATAGAATGTGTTATTTATCGAAAAAGTCATATGTAAAGGGTATGTTTCGATTCGTGGAACGAGTTTTTTGAATTTTGTATTATTTGAAACTGGTTCTGAAATTTTCAACGCGTTATCAAAAGAAGTCAAAAAAGTAAAACTATGAAAAAAATGTTAAATGCTAACTGTAGGGCTTCAAACGTCGATTATTTTTCACTGTATATCTTTTCCTGTAACTAGCGCTGGAAAGAAGTTACACCTTTTCATCAGAAATTGAAGGTGGTCTTTGAACTTTCTTAAGATATACCACCCTTTTGCTGCAAAGTAGAAATTTATTTTAATTTTTTTATATTTTAATTTCATTTTTTTTTTAATTTTTTAATTTTAATTTTTATTATTTTTATTTATTTTTATTTTTTCATTTCTGCTTTTTATAATTTTCACTTTTTATTTTTATTTTTTTCCGTCTTCATTTTTTTTATTTTCAATCGTTTTTATTTTCAATTATTTTTATTTATTTTTATTTTTTCATTTCTGCTTTTTATTATTTTCACTTTTCATTTTTATTTTTTTCCATCTTCATTTTTTTTATTTTCAATCGTTTTTATTTTCAATTATTTTTTTTTTTCATTTTTTTTTTCATCTTTATTTTATTTATTTTCATTTCTTTTCATTTTTTCATTTTTATTGTTTTCAGTTTTATAAATATCGAAAGATGTTTAACAGCGTATTCTACAAAAGTCAGTCAACAGTTGACAGTCATCATTTGACAACCTCAGTGAACCGACAACAGTATGACGTCATCATTGGACTGACGTCAGTGGACTGATTTTATGATTTTAAATTAAAACTTCGAGAAAAATTAAAGGTGTTTGAAGTCGAGCCGGCAACAGTGGAACTTGACCTTGATTTAATTTTATAATTTTGAGTTGAAATGTCGAAAAAAATTAGTTGACCTTGACCCCGGTTGCTTTCATGAATTCAATGAGGAAAATTTAAGATGTTTGAAGTTGACCCATAAACTGTTGATCTTGACATCGGATTGATTTTATGATTTTGAGTTGAAATGTCGTCATCAATTGTCCCATCAACAGTCAAATTTGACCCTGAATTAATTTAAGATTTCAAGTTAAAATGTCGAGAAAATTTGGTTGACCTTGACTCCGGTCGATTTTATGATTTCATGTTGAAATGTTGAGGAAAATTTAAGATGTTTAAACTTGACCCATAAACGTTTGACCTTGAACTCAGATTGATTTTATGATTTTGAGTTAAAATCTTGTCATCAGTTGTCCAGTCAAAAGTTGACCTTGACTTTGGATTAACTTTAAGATTGCAAATCGAAATGTCGAGAAAAATTAGTTGACCTTTACTCGGGTTTATTTCGTGGTTTTGAGTAGAAATTTTAAGGAAAATTAAAGATGTCCTGAACCCCTAAATTGTTTTTATGATTTCAAGTTGGAATGTTGAGAAAAATTAATTGACCTTAAATACGGTTGATTGTACAAATTACATTTAAAATATTAAAACTTACATTCCTTCGATGTTTACTCTTTGCGTGCAAAGAGTTCTAAGTATTTCACCTCTTTTAATTTTTTTATTTTAATTTTTGATTTTTGATTTTTCAATTGTTTTTAATTTTTATTTCGTTAAAATTTTTTTTAATTTTAATCTTTGACCTTTTTTTTATTTTTTTGAAATCCTCTATTTTTAAAACTTTGCAACGTACATTTAAAATATTTTTTTCACCTAAATTTTTTTAAATTAGAATTTTAATTTGATTCATCTTGCAACCAATTTTTGATATTTTTTCAAAAAAAAAAAAACATCAATACTTGGAAAAAATACCAAATGTAGATTGTAAAGCCATTTTCTAGTAAAAAAAGTGTTTGGTTAGGAGTGGTGTAATTTTAGAAAACCTGACGAACTCTGTACTGGTACAGAAATAACCCCTTTTGTATCTGCTTCCCCCTCCCCTCGGACCACTAAGTACGTAACCCCAAATACATGCATATGTGAAGGGCTGCATACTTGAGTGAAGTAAAAGGACACTACGGGCAAGTACACATCGCTTGGGTATCCAATCCACCTTAATTGTCCCTTCACATCATTCGAGTATGCAAACTACACACAATTGCTCTTTCACATCATTCAAGTGTGTAACTCAACACACTTGTCCCTTCACATCACTCCAGTATGCAACCCAGCACACCTGTATGTGTTGCGAGGATAAACACACTGAAACACCAAAATTGAAATCTCTTGCTCTAGGGGTGAAGAAATTACCGTTCAGAGTTCTGCTTGTTTTTCCTTGTAGAAGGGCTGTTCACTAATTCTGGCTCTATGATCAGTGGTCAGTAGTAATTCCTACTCTAGATAGAAATCTAAAAGAATCTACGTCTGAGGCCTGAACAAGTTAACAGGAATTAGTGAACAGCGCTCCTAACGGAGAAGTTTTGAGTAACTCGGAAAAAAATTTTCAGTAATCCTAACCGAAGTACCCGCGATTTCCATCTCGGTGTTTCAATGTCTGTAGTTGGGAGTTGAATATCCAGCGGCCCGAACTAAACCCCCCCCCCCCCCGCAATAAATAGTATATTTTAACCCATATCAGGTTACATTCAGTTCGGTGAAACTGGAAATTTTACAAGTTGTTGCTGTAAAACCTGGAAATTCTGAGAAAAGTGGAAATAAAACAAAAAGGGATCACAAAAAAATGAAATCAAACGATTTATCTAATTTTTGTCGGTATAATTTGAGTTGAAATCCTTGTTTTGTGTTTATAAAAATCAAAAACAACTTTTTTTAGAGCTCTCTCCTTTCAAGCTAATGCATTTTGAGATGTTGAATTTCGCTGGGTAGTTCATTTTGGTGTTAAAAATCTAAAGACACTCCTAAATATCGACTGAAAATTCAAAAATTGATAATTTTTTGCACGTTAAAAATCATAACATTTCAACTTACTTGAGAAAGAAGTGTTCTAGAGACAAATTATAAAGAAGCAAAATTGTATAAAATGAAATTTTCAGTCAATAACATACGCTTTTTCCATTTTCAATAAACTGATTAAAATAATATCAGGTTCTTTTTTGGGTCTAGTTCTGAGGTTGAAATTAAACTTGATATTTAGGATGTAAGGAGTCTAGCTCCGGAGTCGGAGAGTAATACTTGGAATGGAAAAAGTTTGATTACGAGACCAGAGCTGTATGTTGAAGATTAGACAAGCCTGACTACGCAGCTAGAGTTTAACGTTTTGAATGGAAGAAGCCTGGCTGAAGAATCAGAAATCAACATTACAAATTACAGGAGCCTGATTACAAAGCCGGAGCACAATACGGTAAATAAATGTAGCAGACTGTAAATCCGTAGATTGCATTGAAGAAGGAGCTCGACTCAGAAGAAAAAATTCAATTTTCATTGAACTTTGCTTTCAAAACTGTCAGTTGCCCATTAAGCAAGAAATTGTATGTTTTAAAAATTTTTGTCTATTAATTTTAAGAGTTGCAGATCCGCTTTAAACCAAACTAAGTTACATCAGGCATCAGAGCTGAAGTCTGAGGCTTCAATTGTCTTATACAGCTTTATAATACCGGGAATGTAGGGCTTTGATATTTTGATTCAACAAACATGAGTAATTTTTTCCATTCGTTGAAGCAAGCTCGAACCATAGTTTATGTACAGCGAAGGAAAAAAAAAAATCCACAATAAACGTGTTCATTCTTTTCAAACATTAATCTCGAGCTTTTAGCCTTCCGTTCTCGGCATTCGATTCGGTACCATATTAAAATCAAATAAGCTACCAATTTATATACCTACCTTATTTATTTTTTTTTTCAAGAGGAAGAAAAATCAAATCACATAATACTCGAATATCGAGACATACAGTGCGTGTATACCTGAGGAAATGTCAAGCTCTTAAAGCGGGAAAAATAAATGAAATTCGTGCTTTTAGTAAAATACAACAAAGAATAGAAGGGAAGAGTGGTTTTTTTTTGCCGCAATATGTAGGCCTTACATTGTGGAAAATAACTTCCAATAAGTTACGCATGCTTCGGGTTATAAAATTAACAAACCGAGTACAAAGATGTACGAATACATGCGAATACGTACTCGCATATCTCGGCTTATTAAGTTGGTATATTTATTTATGTCGAAACAAAGCTTTACATGTACACCATCATACGCGTACCTTGTTAAAAATAATAATAAAAAAAAAACAAAACAAGTCTTAGCAGCGCAAAGTAATTTTAACTCGTTTTTAATTCAAGCTAAAAGCCCATAACGGTTTATAAAGGTTTAAAGTGAAATGTTTTTGTTTTTGTTTTTATCCACTCGCTATGTAGTATATTACTTTACCCCATTTTTTTTTTTAATTTTTATATGCACACAAAAAGAAAACTTTTTAGTGAGGTAATTTGTAATTTGAAGTTTTTCAATCGTCTTTAACAATGCGGAAGATGAAAAAAAAAAAAAAAAAAAAAAAAAAAGAAAGAGAGGGAAGACGCGAAAAAAACAAGCTAACAAAATCTTGTTTGAATTTTATTCTGGTTGTTAAGTACCTACAAAATTATTGTTATTCGTGAAATACGATGGAAAGTTTTTCTCGAGTGTTGAAAAATGAAATTGGAACGGTTTTTAGCCTGATTTTCCATGTCATATTGTATATAAAAACCAGGCTATTACGGTCTATCAATCTATGACGGATAGGAGGGGGTAGGGGTTATCAACAAAATCCGTTTTGGTGGTGTTGAAAGACTTATACGATCAATTGGGCAATGTCAGATATTTATTTCATTTTCTTCTGTTTCATTTTTTTTTATTTTTCAACATCGAAAGATGTTTAATTTTTTCTTTTTTAATTTTTTTAATTTTTTCATTTATATTCTTTTTATTTATCAATTTTTACATTATTTTATTTTTTAATTTTAATTTTTTTTTACTTTTCTATTTTTATTTTTTTTTACTTTTTTTATTTTCACTTATTCAATTAAATTTTTTTTATTCATAACTTTTTTTTTGCACTTCATGTTAAAATGTCTTAGGATGAATAAATGTGCAAAGAAATTAGTGAGTAGATGGCGTACATTCTTAATGAAAAATAAGCAAGAAAAATTTTTTTGATTTGAAGTTTTTGATCAAAAACTTGCGATGAAAGACGATCATGGATGATTTTTGGTCTTCATGTTAAGATGTTGACATGGATATGTCTAATTCAAAAAAATTGAAAAATATTAAAATAAAAATAGTAAAAAATGAAATTCTAAAAAAATTTAAAAAATAAAAGGACTTTGAAAATTAAAAATTAAAAAATATGTAAAAAAATTAAAAATTGAAATTGATATAGAAAATTAAAAAAAAAACGAACATTAAAAAATGTAAAAATTGTTAATAATGAATGATTTTTGCACTTCATGTTAAGATGTCTCAGGATGAATTAATGTGCAAAGAAATTGGCGAGTAAATGGCGTACATTCTTAATGAAAAGTAAGCGTGAAAAATTTTTTTGATTTGAAGTTTTTGATCAAAAGCTTGCGATGAAAGGTGATCATGGATGATTTTTGGTTTTTATGTTAAAATGTCCAAGTTGAGTAACGTTTTTAATTTTTGATTTGAACTTTAATTTTTTAATCAAAAACTCATAATGAAAGATGACGATGAATGATTTTTGGACCTGATGTTAAAATATTGACATGGATATGTCTTAATTCAAAAAAATTGAAAAAAGTTGAAATAAAAATTATAAAAAATGAAATACTGAAAAAAATTAAATAATAAAGACTTTAAAAATAAAAAGTTTTAAAATTTAAAAAAAAAAACAAAAATTTAAAAATGTAAAAATTTTAAGATAAAAAAACTGAAAAATTTTAAAATTTTAAAAATATTTAGTCAATGGTTTACATTTTTGACGCAACATTTCTACTGTTATGTTTTTGATTTTTAATTGGAAGTTTTTGATGAAAAACTGGTAATGATAGATGATTGTATAATTTTTATTTGTTAAGCAATAGTAAAATCAAATGTCAAAAATGAGTGAAGAGAAGAGTAAACGTTTTTAATTTGAAGTTTTTGATAAAAAACTTACAATGAAAGATAATTATGAATGATTTTTGCACTTGATATTGAAATGTTAACATGGATGAGTTACATATCCATAGTCTAAAATTTTTCTCTGAAAGGGAATAGTTTCTTAATTTGTTATTTTACTCTCCCCCTCAAAACCTCTTCTCGATACTTATCAAAACTAATCAAATTTGGGAAATAGTCTTAGATTAGCGATGGATTTGATATTCTGAAGTGTGTATGACCTCGGATCAAAATTCAGTTATACCCAAAATTTGGGGGAGGGGGTGCCGAACAAAAATTGCAAAAATTTTTTCTTTTTAAACCAATCGATAGATAATCCAAAAATGCATACCATATCCAAAAATCAGCTTTTTAGATCAATTAAGAAGGCAGATATGAGACGTTTTTCCTTTCTGACTTTGAAAAAGAACTATTATTCGACTATCTTTCTTCTAAATTGAGCTAGGAAGTTGAAATTTTATATACACACTTAGCAGGGACCATAGATGCATGTTTTGGGAGTTTCGACTTTTCAGACACATTGCTCCTCCTTATATCCACAAAATTTGATTTTTTGGGCAAATTTTCTAAGGTTTTGAGAATTTGCTCCTATATAATTACCAACAGAATTGAGGTAGGAAGTTAAATTTGGTATGTAAATTCGGTAGACACCGCAAATGTCCCTTTTGTGGATTTCGACGTTTTAGACTCATGGTTCCTCCTTACAGCCTCGAAATGTTATTTTTTGGACAGGTTTTCTTTTATTTTAAGTTTGTTCTTCGATTAACTCTCTTTCAAATGGTGCTAGAAAGTTGAAATCTGGAATGTAAAATTAGTAGTGGCCTTTGATATGTCTTCTGGGAGTTTCAACTTTTCAGATTCATTGCTTCCCCCCCCCCCCCCCCTTACAGCATAGAAATGTGATTTCTTGGCGAAAGTTTTCTTATATTTTGAGTTTGATACTCGCATAACTCCCCCCCCAAATTGAGCTAGGATGTTGAAATTTGGTAGGTACATTTAGTATGGATCCTACATGAGCCTCACACCCCCAAAAAAGTCGTTTTTTTTGTTGGTCTTTCTTATGTTTTGAGGTTGCTCTTTGAATTACTTCCCTCCAAATGGAGATAGGAAGTTGAAATTTGGTATGTAATAGGTTCTAGATATGCCTTTCGGAGATTTCCTCTTTTTAGCCCCATTACACGCTCTCACAGTCCTAAAATTGTAGTCCATTGGTTAGTTTTTCTTATTTTTGAGTTTGTTTCTTGCATAACTGCACCCATCTCCCCTTTGAGTTGGAAAGTTGAAATTAGATTTACAGATTTAATATATATCCTGGAAATTGTTTTTTGGTGGTTTTAACTATCCAATCTAATACCTACCTTATAACCCTACCCTTGTTCAGAAAATAACATCCCAGATCCTTCCTTTTTCATTCTAAGAGGGGATAATTTGGATATGTTTTTAATTCATGAAAATCAGTCTCAAAAAGCGTTGCTTTGCGGTGCTTTTTTTTCTACTATAGTTGAGTATTAGAAAAAATAATAATAAACATTATACGTCGATTTTAGGTACCTTATCTAGAACATGTTCTGTTAGTCGTTAAACGGATCGTTGCTTGTACATTTAGGTCTATTTAAGTTTTGAAAATTTCGTCAACCTGCGACCGGATGATTATATCCGTTGGCTATGCTGTTTTTAATAAATTAAAAATGAAAAAATGTTATTTTAAAATTTGTTTTTTTCCTTCTTTGCATTCTTAACCGCGGGCCTAGTGCCTTTCATCTTGCATTTTCCCATCGTACGCCTTCGTGTTTGCTGCTTGGTACAAGAAAAACGAGAAAAATTTTAATTCACCGGACGTGTCTTCTTCATTCGACGTTGTTTAATTTTCGGCTTATTTTTTTTTCCACTTCGTATTAGTTTGTTAATCTCGTTTTTGTTGAAGATCTTACGTCTTTCTATCTACTATAACCCCGGACCTCTTTATCTTATTTTGTTCTTTAGTGTTTAAAGTTTCATTTTTTTTTCTTTGTTGAGATCAATTATGTGGGATAATCCCCGGTATACCTGATGTTCGTGTGGGAGGCTTGCTCCGGTGCGGAGCGGTGCGATGATGTCCAGATGCACTTACATCGTGAAATATTGCTTTTGTACGGATGAAAGAAAAAAAAAATTAGGACACAAGTCACAACATTTTAAATTTTCTACACAATTACACATTAACCTTTGAAAAGTGAGCCTGTATACTTGCTAATAATTATTCAAGTTGAAAAATGCTTCGAGTACGCGAATGATGAGTTGATGAATATTTATAATTAAAAGTTGGTTTTAATTTAAAGTAAGCTAAGAACTGAAATGGAATTTTCGTTGATGAAGAATTTTGAGCAATTTACACCGCAGCTTGAATGCGGTATGGTGTGGGCGATTGTAATTATAGGTACCTAGCTAGTAGCTACCTAAGCACCTGCCCATCTGGAATTACGTGTTGAATGTATTTAAAATAATTTTGCACATGGTAAGAGTTAATCGTGCGAGGGTTGGCCAGTTATTGACAATTACATAAGTAGGTGTTATTTTTGAAATTTTATGATACATCTTCAGCCCTTCAGGTTGACCCCCATCGCACCGGTGAATATGTTGAATCTTGAAAAATACGAGTAGATAACTCTTCATCCATCAATCTCGCCTAGAAAATAATATTTAGCTATTTTTTCATAGACTCTTATCTTCGCTTATGATAAACAAATGGTGATTTTTGAGCCAGACGATTATTTTTTACCTCAAAACATAAGCAACATGAAAATATGAAAAATTGCTCTCGAGGGTTTAAAGTACATGAACCGTGTCTCTTTTGATAAAAAAATTTTCAAAAACGCAATTTTTCAATTTTTAACAAATTTATTTTAAAAGACGAGAAAAATGACCTTTTTTAAACATCTCAGGCTGATTCAACGTCAAAATTGAAACAACCCATGAAGTAACTTAGATCTTACAATTTCACTCAATATTTTTTTACAAGTTCCTCTCGGTGGTCTAATGAAAAACTCATTGTCATTTCGACCTAAACCTTGATGAAGGGGAAGCGGACGACCCTTACAATTTTCAAACATTTCAATTTTTTTGTTCATCTGCGTAACCTTGAAGGCTCATATTTCGAAATTGGTTATACTTAAGATGAATCTGTTTACACCGTCTTGTATGTAATTCAATGGAGATTCAAAACTGATGTTCAAAATTTTGAAAGCTCAAATTTTCATGAGCATAAAGGATAAAAAATACCATTTAAAAATCTGAAAAAATTACCATGAATAAATCTTTTTATACTTGTTTTAGCCAATCGATTTTCGAAATGGGATCTCAACACCCCAGAGGGCACATGGGTTTTCAATTTAGGTTAAAATTCAAAAAAAATGAAAAAGTGAAGTGACATATCGATTCCTTTCCTACTAATTTGAAGACGCTGAGTTAAACTATCGGCTAATTTTTTTGATCCGGCTCCTCTAAACATCCTCAACATTCCCCTGAATATGGTCAAAATGTAAAACAAAAGAAAAAATGAATTTACACGATTCCATTGAGTCGACACCGTTGAGATCGAATATCAACTTATCATCTTGACCTAACTCCTCTGCACCTACATTTTTCAAATTTTTGAGGTCACAAATTGATTCATGATATTGGTATCATTTTCAAGAAAATCAAATCTACAGAACAATAATGACTAAATTATTTTAAAATTGAAAAATTTCATTTCCAAGTCAAAATTTTACAAATGAAGTATGACAAATTGTAAGACCTAAGCTTTTAGTCTAATTTTCTATGTCGTATTGTCAATGGAAACTAGGCTATTTCTATCGACCTACGGTGGATGGGGATGGGGGGGAGTGTATCAACAAAATCCTTTTTGGGGTCCTAGAAGACTATTACGACCATTTGTCTGCATGTCAAGTATTTATTTTTTTTATTATTTTCCTTTCACCGAAATTAAAAATAATCCTTTAATATTTTGAATTATAGGGATACAAGAAGTGGTGGCGAGAGAGCGAATTCGGGAGGGGAGGGGGGTTAAAAATCAGGGAAATCCATTTTATACTATCAAGATCATTCAATCAGCTCGCTACAGACCAAAATCACTCTAACTCTATCCATAGGCTTGGACAGACAACATATTAAATGTAATATGAGTGGAGATGACCGTGAGTCAAAATTTATCGAAGTACAAAATTGCAAAAACTGTTCGTCCTCAAACCAGTTGTTATAAGACATATCTGAAAATCAGTTGCGTAAAGCTATTAAGTGAAGAGATATAGGATTTTCTCCCTTATTTTTGACCTAGAAAAAATTGGTCCATTGGCTTGTATTTAATTTTTTTTCCAAACATTAAAATTATTTACTCCACTTGATACCGACCAAAATCGCTCCAATTCGGTTATTCGGCTCAGTTTGGTGGCTGATTAGATACATATGACTGGGGATGATCTAGGGTCAAAATTCAGTTGGGCCCCAATTTGGGGAGAGGGGTGCTGAGGGATCAAAAACGCAAAAATTGCTCTTTTTTTAAGCCAACTGATTAGAGAGTCAAAAGTTGTATAACATATCCAAAAATCAACCTCCCAAGTCAATTAGGATGCGAGATACGGGAATTTTCTCCCTTTTTGACCTTGAAAAAGGGCTGTTCCTCCCAAATTGAGCTAGGAAGTTGAAATTTGGTATATACATTTAGTTGAGGCTTTAGATACGCCCTTTTTAGAGCTCCGACTTTTTAGCTCCATTGCTCCCACTCACAGCCCCAAAAAAGCAGTTTTTTGAGAGGTTTTCCTCACTTTTTGATTTTTTTAGTTTGTTCCTCGCATAACTCCTCTCCAAATTGAGCTAGGAAGTTGAAATTAAATATGTACATTTAGTAGAGGCCCTAGATGTGCCTTTTGGAGGTCTCGACTTTTCAGCCTGATTTTGGCCCTGTACTGCCTCAAATATGTGGTTTTGTGGTCGTTTTTTTTTGAGTTTGTTCCTCGCATAACTCCCCTTCAAATTGGGCTAGGAAGTTGAAATTAGGTAGTCCCGTCTGTGGAGACCCTTGATGTGCCTTTTGCTGGGGGTTTCGACTTTTTAACCCCGTTAAACCCTTCCTCAAATTAAACTAAATTGATAATAAAATTTTTAACCGATAATATACTCATTTCAACTGCAAAAATTCGTACGCATCAATCTTACTTTTGAATTAGAATAAAAAATTCTTTGCCCAACGCCAATAATCTTTTTCCATCTTCGATAGGGCCCTATTTATACCAACTCATCTGGCGATTAGACCAACAAAAATCAATAGCCTAATTACCGGGGGAGGGGAGGGGGAACGAGCATCGCCGAGTTGATTACCAGATACCGTATACAAAGTCTACTCGTAACGTCTCTCCTCTTCCGGACACATTTAATTATTTGGCGTGAAAAATGGCCGTTCAAAAATCACCATTATCAATGGAATCTTGGCGAAAATAAATTTAAATTCTAAGATTGCGAATAGTGTGCTGCGCAAAATTAACGTTTCACAAACAAAATTAATTAGCGAAAGCTTCACCTCCATTTAAACCGACAACGCTAACTAAAACATTTCCAAAATTGACCCTATTTATCTCCGAACGCTTCTCTGTTATACCATAAAACTTGCCAATTCGTCTGCGTTCTCCGTTCGTCGCCCCATCTTGCGCCTCGATTCGCGTCAAATAATTTTTTTTTCTTCTTCCCAAGTAATTATAAACGAGCGAAACAAATTATCAAAAGTATTTCAAACAGATTCGTGTCGTATAATTAACGTTATAGTTTGAAGTTGCCGCTATATAAGTATATACGGTATCGGAATTTATGCTTCGAATTAATTCAAAATATACCTACTAATATACGAATACGAGTTAGGAGTTAGTTATTATTACGTATTTCGCTTTAATGTGGAGGCGTGCTCATGAAAATCGTAACTAAGTAAGTAAATATTATGCGATTTATTTTATTTATTTTTATGGCGTTCGCGTCGCTCGTCGCACTGGCTGTAATTTTCCATCCACGCGTAATCATTTTAATCTAAGATGAAATGCGTAGGTAAATGTACACAGTCGTTATATTGGCCAATAGATGCACGAACATGAATCTAAACCTATATCGATATAGATAGGTAAGGTACCTAGCTACCAACCTACGACCTAGGTATCTGCTGCGTGAAATTTTCGCAGCCAAATTGAATATAAAATTTGATAAAAGACGCCCCGATTAATTTTGAGAAATTTATAATACCTAGGTATAGGTATCTCTATTCTCTGGCCCTAACCTTTGGCCAGCACTTGGGGTATTACATGAAATTCCTACATTAGACCGAGCTGTGTTTAAAGGCACGTCCATAAATTAAGTTTAAAATCACTTTTGGTAATTTTGTAAATTATTGAAAAATTATATATGACTTATTACGGTTCTATATAATTATAGCCTTTCGTTGGAGAACCCTTTTCAGTTATTTTTCATTTTTTTTTTTTTTTAACGTTAGTTATTTTTCAAGTAAATCATTAAAAGGGTATTAGAGAAATGAATTGAAAGTCGGTTTATCTTAATAATGGGTTTCATACTGCAGAGTTTTCTATTGTCCTTTGGTTTTTTTAAATCAAAATTTTTCCACGCTGATATTAATTTTTTTCTATACCTTTAAAGACTTTGGTGAGAGAGCTACGTTTTTTTTTTTTTTTTTTTTTTTTGTCTAAATCAATAATAATAAGTTGAAAAAAAAAAAAAAGTTTTTTT